>JBAKGM010000412.1:13951349-13962110 GCA_037177215.1 Asparagus racemosus | reverse complement strand
TATACGGACTTGGGGAGGGAAATGGCAGCAAGCAAATGGATAGGCATGCTACTGAGGACATGTTTGATGAGAATAATTCTCCCCGCCTGACTCAAAAGTTGACAATGCCATCCTTGTAGTCTAGTTTTGATTCTATCAATGAGAGGGAGAGAGTAGGCAAGTTTCCTTTGGCTAGGGCCAGTGGGAACACCGAGATATCTCATAGGGAAAGTCCCTTGAGAGAAATTTAGAGTGTTCTCAATAATTCTACGAGGTCGAGGAGCTTTTGATTTTATATAGCAGCGGCTCTTCAAATAATTGAGAAGTTAGCCAGAGCTTTGCATGTACAGGTTGAGAAATTGCATAATGCAGATGAGAGAGCGACGAGCTGCATTAGCAAAAATAATTAAATCATCTGCAAAGAGAAGGTGGGTGGGACATCTAGCCAAGGTCGTAGAGAAATGAGCTTGCTGGGGAATGAAATGGGCAAACCCAAGGGATAGGACTTCCTCTGCTATGATGAATAGGCTTGGGGATAAATGATCCCCTTGCCTCAATCCACGAGTGCTTCGAAAGTAAACCTTGTAGACTCCTTGGAATACCACTGAAAAGCGACAGTGGCTGATACATGCTTTAAGGTGATTGATCCATTTCCTGGAAAAGCCAAAGCGCGATATCACCGACCAAAGAAAGTCCCATTCTAATCGGTCATAAGCTTTGGGCATATCCAGATTCAAAATGATGTTAGGATGTTTGGCAGGTTTGTCAAGTTTCCTGCAAATTTCTTGAGCCAAACCAATGTTGTCGGCAATATTGCAGCCTTTCACAAAAGCACCCTGATGAGGGGATTTGATATTAGGTAAGAGAGAGGCAAGTCTAGCACATATGGCTTTAGCAAAAATTTTGTATAATGTAGTGCAGAGACTGATGGGCCTGAAGTCAGAAATGCTGTTGATAGGTTATTTTTTGGGGATAAGGATCAGGAGAGTATGAGTGATAGCCGGATGAAGTTTTTTCGTGGTGAGGAATTCATTTGCAACTGAATGGATTGAGGGTCCAATGATATGCCACATCGAGGTGAAAAAAGAAGCTGAGAAACCATCCATTCCAGCCGTACTATCCACAGGGATGTAGGTGGCAGCCAGATGGAGTTCGTCCATACTGAAGTGACTAAGGAGAGCTAAGTTTGTATCTGGAGATATTCTAATGGGTATCAGGTTGAGAAGAGTCTCCTAAATATGATGAGGCTCCGAGGAAAGTAGACAGGCGAAGTAGGCTACAATTGCATTGTAGATGGTTTCATGGCCATGAAGGTCCTCCTCATTAGGGCCCTTGATAGAAACAATTTTGTCTTGGGTGGCTCGACTGCGAACAATTCCATGAAAAAACTTGGAGTTAGCATCACCTTCCTGAAGCCATTGGATGCAAGACTTTTGTTTCAAGAAAATTTCTTCTCTGATGGACATTTCTTTCCATTCAGCTTTGCTGACTAATAGCTTGGCATAGGCATCCGTGCACCATGACTCTTGTAAGGAAGATTCCAGAGAATTTATCTCCGTTTCTAGGGAGTTTTTCTGAGAGAAGATATTGCCAAAAGTAGTGATGCATATTTTGCAATTGGCGATGCATATTTTGCAACCTTGAAATTCAATCAGTAAGCGATGCATATTTTGCAATTTGAGCCAGCGCCCCCACCCCCCCCCCCCACCCCGGTCCTCAAAAAAAAGCCCCCCAACCAAAAAAAACCACCTTTAATTTTAAGGTTTTATCAGTAAACCCCTGAAGAGCGTAAACCACAATACCCACCGGTGAAATATCCGCCTGCGTAATCTTACCCACCCATGTGAAAATTGTGGTTAACACTGTTTGGGGTTTTTTCTGATAAAATCTTAAATTTAAAGGAGGCTTTAACCCTAATTTAAAGGGGTTCCTGATATTTTGAAAGTTATGGGGGTTATCTGATAATCGTCCAAAGTTAGGGGGTTTCTGATATTTCGCCTTTGTCTTTTTTGTACACTATACTGACATAAGACAGATTATTCTTATCTATTCCAAGTTGTTTGATTTCTGTGTTGCGGATGATTTGCTATGGAGTTTGGTGTTGTTGTCTTCTGAAAGAAGGTTAATTATTTTCCTCCCTTTTTTTATTTAACGAATTTGGACAGTTGATATCATTCTGTTTGTTTTTCATATTTCTAATTTCCGATTTTTGTTCATTTCTCTATGCCATTAACATTTCTTTCTTTCAAATCACTGAGTTGTAGTACTTGATGACCTGTAGCAGTCTCGTGCTTTGTTTTCTAATATGACTTGGGGTAAGTCCTTGTCACGGAACTGCAATAGATTTGTTCCCTTGATCAATTTTTTTGTGTCTATTTTCAGGCTTATTTCTTATATAATTTCGTTCCAAATAAAGGCGCAAATCTCTGTCACGAGTTACACAGTTTGTAAAATGCCTAGACTAAACTTATGCTCCTATAGTACAGTAGCACATAATGTAAGTATGCATTGCGGTTTTGTCCAATCAGTTACTGATTACTTAGTTTCAATAACATGTTTGAATGATGTTTTTTATACTTTGCCTATTATTTTAATGGAGTCATTGTGTTTGATAGTGTTTCTCAAACTATACCAGATTCATAATATTTGATCTTGATTCCTCTTTCCTATTTCATACTTTCAGGCTTCCTTTTGGAGGAAGAAACTTGGAGTATTTTTTCATCAGAAATCTGCATGCTGTTCAAGTTATCAAAACCAAGCTATGGAAATGTTTGTATGGTTTGGGATTTACATTTCATGTTGTTCGACCTTGAAATTTAATCAGTAAGTGATGCATGTTTTCACATTTGTCTTTTTGGTATACTTTACTGGTATAAAAGAAATTATTGCTATCTATTCCATCTTGTTTGATTTCTGCGCTGCAGATGATTTTCTATGCAGTTTGGTATTGCTATCTTCTGAAAGAAGGTTACTTATTCTACCCCTTTGTTTTTTATTTTGGACATTTGACATTTATTCTGTTTGTGTTTCAGATTTCTAATTTCTGGTTCTTGTCTATCGCCCCTTGCCATTACCATTCTTTCTAATTTCTGATCATTGAATTGCTCTAGTACTTTATGACGTGTAGCAGTCTCATGTTTTATTTCGCTAATACAGCCTAGGGTTAAATCATTATCCGGAAATGCAAACTTTTCCCGGATCAATTCTTTTGTTTATGTTTTCTGCCTTCTTTATTGTATGTTTCCTTCCCAGATAAAGGTGCAACTTGTACAAGCTATATTATATGCAAAATACCTAAAGTAATCTTATGTTCTCCTACAGTAAGTAGCACATAATGTAAGTGTGTATTGTGGTTTTGTCCAATCAATATGATTACTTAGCTTTAATATTATGTTTGAATGATGCTTCTTATACTTCAGCTATTATTTTAATGAAATTAGTGTGTTTGATAGTGTTTCTTACAATATACTGAGTTCATAACATTTGATCTTGATTCCTCTTCTCTATTTCATACTTTAAGGTTTTATTTTGAAAGAAGGAAGTTCGGAGTATTATTGTGCACAGCCACATGCTCTTCTAGTTAACAAAACCAAGCTATGGACATGATTGTATAGATGCTGCTCAACCCTGAAATTCAATCAGTGATTCATGCATGCTCTAAAGTTTTGTCTATTCCGTATTCTTTATTGATAAAAAGAAATGATTTTTGTGTATGCCATCCTTTTCGATTCAAGCCAATGATGAATGAATCCTAATTTTCATTTTTTTATTATAAATTTTTCTGAATTTACATTTTGATTCAGTCTTTCGTATTGTACTATTTATATTATTTCATAGGAGCTTAAGTTTTCAAGAGTATAATGGTATTTATTATGTAAGAAACGTTAAAAAAATTCTTGGAGTATATGTGTCACTACTAAAAGAAAATTCAATTATATGAAAAGTATCAATTAATTATAAACAAACTCTTCAAATAATCCATTGTAAATGTGTGTGCATTCACACAAATATTGTATCTGACTATATCAAGTTTTACGTTGATAATCTGTGATTTTTTTTTATTAAGTTAGCTTGATATTGCATCAACCTTCACTGTGCGATTAACAGAGTCATGTTGAAATCTTTTAGATTTGTTTTGCTTTCCTTATTTGGGACTTGTCTGGGCTCTAATTACAATTTTCATTAAAAAAAAAGATAACATTAGTAGTTTTTTCCACTGTATTCTGATGGAACCTTATGGACTTTATGCTGGATTGATACTTATTTCTAGTGCTGGAATAAAAGAGTTGAAAGTATGAGATCTGAGAAGAGTCAATTAAGATTCAATTCACTAGATTACATGCAATGAGTTACATGGAATGGTATTTTTTGAGTGTCCTTTAGATTTCTGCATCATCTCAATTCTCCAATTATCTTTTTCCATATAACTAATTTTATCAAAACCATGGAGGCTCCTGGATCAATGCTTATTTCACTAATATGCTTATTTGCCATTAATATTCCATTTTTGGTTTTGCTCTACAGGTATGCAGATTGCATGGTTCCTTCTCTCTATGTAACTTTTACAACTATGGATCATACGTTCTGATGAGCAATAAGCCAAATTATTGTAACAGGTATGTCTTAAACTTTTTTATTTCAGATACGAACTTTTGGCTGCCAATCTATAGTGGATGAAGAAAAATATTCAATTTAGTTTGCAACAAATAGCTGGCTGGTCATGATAAAATTTCACTTCATATCCATAGGCTTTAAGAAATAACAAATAGCTGGCTGGTCATGATCAAATTTCACTTCATATCCATAAGCTTAGAACCGGAACAAGGAAAGCCCTTCAGAATCTAGCTTCTTTATTATGTAACTAAGAATCCTATGAAGCATAATTTGACTGCGATGAGATCATTCTGTCACATTTTTCTTCTTTATCAAATTTGGTTTCTTCATATATTATTACACTGACGGAAGAATTCTAGAATGTCAAGACAGTCAATTGAAAACTTTGATAGATTAAATCTGTAACAAAATGTGAAGATTGTGTTCGAAATATCATAGCAAATATTTGATCTCTCCATGCATTTTTTCCTTCAGTAAAGGAGTGATCATCAGCACCCAAACATATATTAAGAAAGAGGACCTGACAAGCTGGTCTGATCTCAATAAGTCAAAAGCATCTTCAGTGACAGTATTAGCGTAGGACAGGTTGTAGAGTGCTATCAGGTATTAGTTATCTTGGTGTGTTTCTTTTCACTTTCCATCGGATTAATGATGCTTCTTTCATTTCTATCTTGTACCTGAGGTTTACTTCTGATATGAACAACAGAAGCTGAAAATTGATTTGCACTGTTCTTTCTGAGAAGTCTATGGGGCATTATTTGGGTTGTTTATGAGAATAAGAAGTTTAGCACAGTATTTGGAGAAATCAGTCTGACTGATTGGACGCTAACGTAGGTTATTCTATGACTAATGCTGTTAATTGAACAAGCAAGCTTTCTATCGTTTTTGCTATCTTGTTTCCTGATTTCACAATTAGCATATGTTTCGTGTGTGACTTGAATCTTTAGAAACGAAATCTAGCTATTCTCACAAAATTATGAAATCAGAACCACCAAGTCATGAAACCTAATCTAGTTGATTTTATATTTTTCTTATATAGATATGTGTGTGTTTGTTTTCTGTAGTCCTGTCTTCTGCTTTTCTTATCTGACATGGAATATCGTGTATTAGAGGGTATTAAGGAAAATGAAAGGATAGAGCATGACCCTCTATTCCCCCCACGTAAAGTACAGGTGCCCCTGCCAAGAAAAGGAGCAAAAATGTAAAAGGGGGAAAACAGAAGACCTCCTGACGCTTTCAAAATTTAACCTTTTGTATTTTAAGGTAATTTAACTCTCCCTCAAATCACATTATACTTTTGTTATATATAATCCATGAGATGTGTGAATACTAAGATGAAGAGTACATCCGACTCTTATCACTTTTTTTTAGCTGTGGTTAGAAGTTGCATGAAAGCTCTATTATGTGATTATGAGCATCTTATTGGAATATTTTAGATTATTCTGCTTTTGCATTTGAATTTGGTCAAGTTTCAATCACTTAAGTAATATTGCTTTCCATTGAGTTCTGAGATGGAGGTCACACTTTTATCTAGTCTTACGATAGCACAGCGAGACTGACAGAGATTCAGAGCACCAAACTAAGAGAATGGGTGAAAGGAGTTGAGAATCACATCTTGAAATGGATCCAAGCACCTTTGTAGATTTTTGAAGTAGTGATTTTAAAACCGAAGGCGTCCTGCATTCATGGCCACAGCACCAATGTGCTCTTTTTGTGACTAATGTTTTCATTACTATGTTGTCTTCTTCGTGCAGACCTTTATATTGTATAGTTCCTTGTTTGCGTTTGAGTTTAGGATGCTGAATTTTTAGCAAGCAAAGCAACAGACAATGGAAAAAGGCTGCCCTATTTTAGTAGTGCATGAAAGAGAATATTTGATGTAGATAGAAATGAAAAGATCGCAGGTCAGATGATCAAGTTTTCATTTTATTTCATGGTCTTGATGTAGTTAGACCCAAAATGAAAAACTATGCGCCCTTCAGAATCTAGCATCTATATTTGCGTAATTAAGAAAACTAAATTAAGTCCATCTGCATACAAGTATACCATTTTTACTTTTTTTCCCTTCTCCAGATTGGTTTCCTTCGATCATTTCCTATTGAGAGGTGCCCTGTCTAGAATATCAAGACATGCACAACTAAGAACTTAGTAAATTAAGTAGAAAATTATGCAATATTGTTTGTGTTGCAATTGTCATTTTGACCTTTCTGTCTCCTTACATCTAGCCTTCCATAATGAATGCTTATCAGCATTCAACCTTATGTAACAAGTGATGGTCTGACATACTGGTATTTTGTCATAAACTCTAGAACATCCTCAGTTATCCAACTCTTTCATGCGATAGAGTCTAGGACATGAAGTACAATCAGGTACTGCTTCAATCAGTAACAATGTAACATTCCTTTTCGCCTTTTCAATTCCGACTCACTTAAGACTAGCAAAGATACTTTTAGCATTGGCAAATCTGTTTCCTGATTTGTGAAATAGCTTTTGTATGTCTCGTAACCTTTTTAGCTTGAAAAGCTGATTTATTTATTGTCACTATGAAATGATAATCACATCTTTTTTCTATATTATGAGTCCCAAATCTTGAGAAGCCTAACTGTCTAGACTAGTCTTATTTTTCCAAATAGGCCACAGTTTGTAAGATGGTCTATTTCTCTGTCATGTACACTTGCATGTTTATTTGTGCTGCCTTCCTCCCAACTTAGAAGTGTTCTGCTGTAGAGGGCGTTAAGGAAAAGGGATAAAGAATAGACTACAAAATCCTACCTATGAATACATTTGGACAACCACACTGTGCTCTCTCATGAATTGTCTTCTAAGTTGGCATCAGAAAGTTTAAAGCTGATAAGAACTTGTATAATTAGTAGTTTGAAATTTTGCAACAGAGGGTGACTTGAAAATTAAAATATAAGGAGATTGTTTTGGGGTATTCTTTCCAAGATTAGGGAAATTAGAGCTTAGAAAACTTCAGGTTTTAGAATTTCTCAGTAAAGAGAAAAGGTCAGAAATAGTATTTATTTTGAGCATTGAGCATGTATACTTCAAAGTGGTCGAACATTAATGTTCAGCATTTGTCAAACACTTACAGAACACTTGAACCCTATGTTGTAATTTTGGACTGAGTGGAGAAGAAACTTTTTTACTCCTTTTTTTTTGTTGTTGCTTTATTATAAAATTCTTCCACTCATGGGTTTATATAGACTTATACATGACCCTTCTATACATTTACTTTCATAGAATACAAAGAGTCATCTCTTAGAATACCACCTTATTATACTATGACTCTTAGGATTCCATTCCACTTAGGATATCACACTATGGTTCTTGGGTTGCTAAAGTTGCTAAACACTGATTAATTCAACAGGGCTCACTGGTTCAATGACAATCACCAATCATTTTTTATTGTTTGGTCTATTATGTGTTTAATCCGGCTAAATCTTGCAGAAGAGGGAGCCAAGAACTCATGATTTGTTTAAGAGCACATGTAAACCTCGACCGGTCCATCAGAATCTAAATCTGCGTCGGATGATGCTTTGTATGTTTTATTTATTTTTGAGGAAATATTTTAAAAGTAGGTAAGAAATAAAAGTTGGTTTGATGGGTAAAAATTACCAGATTGATTCAGTGAGATCTCTCCAGTCAGGCGAAGGGAGGTGTCGGGGAGGAGGTTTTTATAATTAAAATTTAGATTTCTTTTTAAAAAAATATTTATTTTGGATGCTGTCTTGAAAAATTGATGGCTTCTAACTGGGACAATATGGATTTAATGTTCATGGAAAGCTTTTCCATTCTTCTGCTTTCATTAATGAAGTTGTTGATGTGTTGAAACTTGTGTCATCTTACATGCACAACACTTTGTTTCACTTTGGGGTTGTCTCGTTGTAAGTTTTGAGTATGTAAAAGGATGAAAATTGTAAAAAAGTGGGTCTCAGTACGTGTCAGCTTTCCTTCTTTTCAATTGTTTGTTTGTAGTTGTAAAAATAGGGTAAAGTGATAAGGTATGCTGATGTGGCTTGTAAAGTGAATTCAAAAAAAAAAGACCCGATTTTAGCAGCAAGCTGACAACAAGTCAGAGAAAATAATTAAAAACAAAACTGCCCTTAGGGTTACCTCCTCTCTCTCCCCGTTTTCATTTTTTTCACCTTCTTTTTTCATCCGTTCCGCTGTCTGCGCTTCAAGTCGGAGAAGAAAAAAAATCTGCCACTTCTATTGTCTGGTCGAGGATAGATCTGCTCGAGGTAAAAAAAAATTTCTTTCATTTTACCTTTCTCTATTATTTCAAGTTTCCTTTCAAATTTCTTTCATTTTTTTCGTTTTTCCCTTTCAATTAACTTGAATATGGTGGGATATTTGATGAATTAACTTGAATTTGGTAGGATATTTGATGGTTTCAAAGTCTGATTGCACCTTTCTCTATAATTCTTCCCTTCATTTCTGTAAATTGAAATTGAAATTAGATGTCTAAACTAGGCATAATGTGTAAAACAGAATTCTAAACTAGGCATAATCGAGATTCTATAAATTTTTCCTTCATTGCTGTATTACTAGGCATAATCGAGATTCTATAAATAAAAAAATTTAAAACAGAAACTCAATTATGCCTAGTAATACAGCAACAACAACAAAAAGTTTAAACTACCTTTATTGGGTACATCATGTGTAAAATAGAATATTATGGTATTGATCTTGCAGTAACAGTTGGGAAAATAAATTAAAGAAATAATGAAGATTTTATAATATCTTAGTAGGTGATCATTTAGATATGCTATTTTATAAATAGTGTTGAAATATGAATAGGGATAGAGCCAATAGCTAAGGCTATAGATTGATTAATAATGAATAGGGACATAAAAATGATGATTTCGCCCTCCAGATGGTCCTGAAACACACCGAGAGGGTGGTGCTCATGGCAAAGCGATGAGCCCTACTCATTTGCCCATTTCTAATTGACAACATAAATTTCACTTTATTCTGACACAATGACTTTTGATTTCTACTAGACCCACTTATTTTGGCCTCTAGTGCTTCCTCCATCATCCTCTTCTACATCATTGAGTCTATGCTTGCAATTATATCTCACGCGAAGTCTATGCTTGCAAATTTTTAATAGCACATTATTAGGTTTTAATTATTTTCAAGAAATCAACAGTGTAATGTCTGAAGTATATATTGTTCTAACATTAACATTTTGTTGTATGGAACTTTCATGCATTATTCTTTTCATGCGTGCACTAGTTCTTAAGAATCATGTTATATTTATTCAGAGCTGAATGTATATTACTTTCTTAGGATACAATTTATTAATTTTACAATAGTTCTTGTTTTCAAAAACTAATTACTTTCTTACAATATATAAAAAAGATGCATGGAAATAAAGTTATGCGTAGGATGAACAATGCAGCTTGTGTTGCTACTGTACTAGTCATGCTAATGGTATTCATACGCCGATATCAACATCGTCCACTTAAAAGACGTAACATCCCTCATCATCCTTCGTATGTAAGAGACTTAGACAGACATTCTCATATGCATCGAATATTAGATGGTAGTACATTGAGTTATCAAGACTATCTCAGGATGCGTATTGGACCTTTCATGAACTTAGCTCAAATGATGAGAAATTGGGGCTTATTGAAGGACACAATCCATGTTCCTGTAGAAGAACAGTTAGCTACATTTCTCTATATAATGGGACACAAATCCAAGAATAGGACTTGCAGAATTGACTTCATATGTTCCGGAGAGACTATTAGCAGATATTTAAATAAAGTTCTAGGAGCTATTTTTTCTCTTCGGGATAGGTTCATGAAACAATCCCCAAATGAAACTCCGGCAGAAATTATGGAATCTAATCAATGGTTTCCATATTTCAAGGTAAGTTACCTATTTTAATTATAAACAATTATAACTATTCTATTGTGGTGATACTAATTAGGATCTCGAAAGATGTTTTTTATTCAGGATTGTATTGGCCTAATAGATGGAACACACATAGATGCAATAGTGTCAACTAAAGATGCACCTAAATTTAGGGGACGCAAGAGGATCACACAAAATGTTTTGGCTACAGTAACGCCAAACAAATGATTCACATATGTCATGGCTGGTTGGGAGGGAGCTGCTAATGATTTCACAATTCTTAAGGATGCACTATCCTTGCCC
>JBAKGM010000412.1:13928736-13943076 GCA_037177215.1 Asparagus racemosus | reverse complement strand
TTTGACATGTCGTATTTATTAATAGTGATATTTTTTCCTCATGAAGAATAGAATATTTTACAGTCCACTAAGTTTTTCATTCTAATATTATGAAGATCTTTCTAGCTTTAACGCACTAATTAATCATTTGTCACCATTCTTTGATCTATGATAAATCAACTACTACATACAGTTTGGTCTACATACTACCTTGGGAGAAATATTATGAGGAGGAAGAAATTTCTTCATACCCTTCTTATAAGGTGGTTTCTATCTATAGTTTATAAATAAAGAATATAACTGAATGTTTAGGGGCTTTTTCGAGCAGCATGTTTGTAAAATTTAGGAATTTGGTGAATGTTGTGAATTTGGTGGAGCTACAAAGAATGGGTCTCAAATTTTCTTGATACGCAAGGTGAAGAATTTTTCCTTTGTGTATAAATATTTCATATTTTTTTACTTCTATTTTATAAATTCTCTGTTTGGATGATTGTGTATCCAGATGTAGAGTTCGTTGCCATATTATTTTATTAAGTCATTGTGTATGATACTAATGTTTGTGAGAATGCTTATGGTTAGCTGTCATGTTTAGACTTCCAACCTCAAAACAAATGTTTTTCATGTTAGATTAGAATGGGGATTTTTTTTAATTCTTTATTATGTTTCATATTAGTTAGGTTTCATATCAATTAGGTTTTTATTTGAGTTGATCCATACAAAAGATTCTGACCAAAAGCACATAAATCTCTCTTTCAAGATTTTACAGTTATTTGGTGTAATTATTATTCATTTTTATTTGAGAACTATCGGTAGTAATTTTTTCCCATAATTTTGAGAGCTACCAATCTCTATAATAAGTATTGTTAAAAGTATGGATGAGGAATATGTCATAGGATGGGCACCCTTTTACTTTTATAAGCTCTATTTTAAAAAAATTCATTCTTAATTCTCATATGCATATAGTATAGTCAATAATTTGAGGAGGACTATAGAAGATTTGATGAGTCGCTGAGGGGTGTGATAAAGAGACGCGATGAAGCAAAGGATAGAGAAAACCACAAGGATCTATAAAGGATTGGTATGCTTACTTATATCCACTTACTTCTCTCTATTTTCTAAAATGTTATTTCGTCAGAGCATCATACGCATTTAATTTGGAGGCCATATTAGATAACTTATTCACTTATATGATTATAAGGCTATAACAAATATTTTAGTTTTCGCTTTGTATTGCATTTTACATGTTACGGGTGATACATTTGCTTTATAGTAATGATAAACAAAAGTTTATAATGATATTACTTCCTACCTATTGTTATGAGAATAAAATCTATGTTCAATTACAAATGTAGTAAAGAACTGAATTCACTCTAACAAACAATATAAGAAATATAGTACAAAAGCTTTACTGAAAGCTCATAACAAGTCAAAACGGACCCCAAATTCATAAAGACTATGAATGAACAGTAACAAACCATGCTTTGCACGGATCTTAATTGCCCAAATTCATTTTTTTTGTTGCGCATTTGCAGAGGCTTCAGTTTGATTGATAATATTAAACTTTTTCAGTAGGATTAATTACCCAAATTCAAGAATGGTTTTAGTTGAAGAATATAAAAGTAAATTATACTCTTTTCTCTAATTTTTTTACTATTTGATAACATTGTTTTTGTACGGATGACAACTTTTATCACTTTACCTTATATTATTGTGCATATTTGTATGAGAGTAAAAACTTCTTTCTATTTGACTATTGTTTAATTACACATAATTTGCTCTGATTTAGATAGCTTTGTGTGATTATCCTTCTTGATTCATATTTTCTTTCTCCATTTGATTTTAAAAATGGGCAATTTGAGCTTTTGATCATCTTAATTTGATAATTGTTCGAACTCAATCTTGCTTTATCCAATTGATTTCATTTCTTAATCTAATTTTAAATCTTGCCATGCACAGCTTAAATAGACGAGAAGAAAATTGTGATGAAGCAGAAGAACAAGATCAATTTGATGAAGAGGAGATCAACAGGGAAACAGCTCCGCATCACGCCCTCTCTCCAAAAGAAATAATCCCTCTTTTGACTGTTATCGGTTTTTAAATTAAGATATTTTTTAAATGAATGGTTGAATACCACTTCCTTTTATAAAATATAGTTCATTTATTAATATTAGTTATTTTTTTCCAATTATAGAATTGCATCATAGGGACGCTTTATATCTGCTTCGATTTTGTGTCTTATTTGTAGCAGCTTCAAGTAGTATATTTTGGTGGTAATATAAAATATCTACAATAACAATGCTAACATTATGTTTTTATTAGCTTATATAAATATCTGTTGTTATATTTGGAGCAATTTATATTCTATTGGTATTTATCTTATAATTATGTTTATGAAAAAAATACTTAATCTAATGAAATAAATAGATAAATGTTTATATTAAAAATGAATTGATATACAAAGGTATAGTGTAGACAAATAGAGTCAAAAAGATAATCGTTATCTTTGCTTTGCACGGGGTAAACACTAGTCTACTGTAAAGATGGAAAAAAAAAAAAAAATTCCAAACCTAGATCTAGGAGTGGACATGGGCCAGTTCAAAACCGTGGGTTGAACAGCCCAGGTCTCGCATGGGTCAAGACCTGGTTCGATTCACATCGGGTCTGGTCTAACCCTGCCCACATTGTAGGCGATTTATGGACCGGGCAGAGTTTTGCTCTAAACCCGGAACTAAAAAGATAGGCCCGACCCACTATTGTTCCGGCATGACTCACTCCAGCTCGAACCTAGACAGGTCATGGGTCAGGATGGGTCTAGCCCCAGGCCATGGACTAGAGAGGTAAATCCGGCCTACTCTAAGCTGTCTGGAGCCGGGTCAAATCCGATCCTATTTTAAACTTGGCGTGCTGGTTCACGGGCCTGAACCGGCCCGATCCACACCCATCGCATCTGAATCCAATATGTTATCTGTAGTAGATTTTGATACGAATTTGGATTATTAGGATAAATCCGAACCACTTTGGTATAATATGATGTACCCGTTGTCCTATGCTTTCTCAATGTCGGATTTCACAAAGCACATGCACGAGATTATTTATTTATTATTATTATTATTTGTTTTGGGGGGGCGTGGGTGGGTGGGTGTTGGGGCACGTAGCACGAGATTTTTATTTTTATTTTATTTTTTGAGGGGGTAGTGGTTTCGCATAAACCCCTTTGAGCTTTGTTTGAACGTGTTTGGCAAGTTTTAATTGTAATCTATTTTGTTTATAATTTATAAATAGATTATAAACAAGTAGATTATAAGTCAAAATATTTGATAAATTTAGTGCATTATAATTTATTTTTAATAGTAAAGTATTTAGTAAATTGGTGACTTATAAGTCATCAATATTGTTAAAACGACAAAATAGCATTAAGGGAACTTGTAATTTTATTTAATGTGAGGGAGATATTTAACTTTTACTTGGTAAAACTATGTGGATTATAAGCCAGCAAAATAAGCTAGGAGATCTCATCTTACTTTTTGGTGGCTTATCAGCCAAAATAAACTATTTGCCAAACATATCAAAATGGCTTCCACTTGCCAAACATGCTCAAATATCTCGCGTAGTCTCTCTGAGCTTTGGAGTGTCTCATAAACCCTCCTGAACTTTGAACATTCCTCACTCGCCTTCCCTATATGTAACATATCAATAAATTTTCTTTGAGGGAAGAAAGCACAAAATTTATGAAGGGGGTACATTGTCTGACAATAAATGACATAATGTTAAGTGTTTTTTCTTAATGAAATTTTAGTTATTTGTAAATTACAGATGGATTTGATGAGATTAGCTTTAAAGTTCAAGATGGCTTGGTGGAACACAGAGGAGTGATTTGAGAATTGAGATAAACATTGTAGGGTAATGTTAAAACCTCCAAACTTCAGGGGTTATTTAAAGTCAACCCATTTTAGTGCTAGCAGTGGAGAGACCCTTCGAAGTTGGGAGTCTGCTCGCAACGACAAGTGAAATCTGCATGTGACTTCGTGGGCAACACCACTGGTGACCAGTCTCATCAATCACTATCATATCTGACATATGTATATTTTATTTACATGCGAAGCATGCATTTAGATTAAAATGTGTTTTATTTGAGAATATGTTTTTTTTTGGCTAAATATCAGAAATCACCCCATAAATTTGCCCGAATATCAGAAAACACCCTTAAGTTTACAAGTATCGGATGACACCCCATAATTTTTCTCAGAAAACCCCCCTAACTCATGGTGTTAAATCTAACAGAATCAGAGGCAACAAAATGACTGAAATGCCCCTGAGGTTTCAAAAATCTCCCCCTCCATCATCTCTCTTCTTCTCTCTCTTCATCCCTCTCCGGCTGTGCATTCGTCTCTAACCCAAACCCGACACCCGTCGGCGACCTCCACCGACAATGGCGTTTGCCGGCGGCTACTTTTTTGGTTAGCTTTGGACAAAATAAGAAAGGGAGAGAAAGGATGGAGAAAGATGAATGGAGAAAGAGGGGAGCTAGAAAGGAGGAGGGAAGGGAGGGACCGCCGGAGCCGGAGCCGTGGAGGGAGGCGTCGGCGGCCGCTACATCCCATCTCCCTATTCTTTCTGTTTCCCTCTCCCTCTCTCCGCTCTCTCCCACTCTCCTCCAAGTCGCTAGACCCCAATCCTAACCTACTTGTCGCCGGTGACCCTCGCCGCCTTCGGAGACCTGCCGGCGATTGGGGTTGGGGCGGCTATTCCCAGATTTTGTTGAGTGTGAGGGCGGAG
This sequence comes from Asparagus racemosus, assembly GCA_037177215.1. Classification (NCBI taxonomy): domain Eukaryota; kingdom Viridiplantae; phylum Streptophyta; class Magnoliopsida; order Asparagales; family Asparagaceae; genus Asparagus; species Asparagus racemosus. The sequence continues at coordinate 13,938,321 of JBAKGM010000412.1, read as the reverse complement.
GTTTAGAGTTTATTAATTAAATTATGATTAATTAATTGGGTTTAATTTAATAATTAGAATGAAAATTTGAAAGGGGGTAATTTAGACTTTTTACCATTTTAAGTAACACTGTTTCGGGGTTAGTTGGCAAGATCTCAAACTTAAGGAGGTTGGTTGATACACCCCAAACTTAAGGGGGGTTATCTGATATTTTGAAACTCAATGGAGGTTGTCTAATAAATGGGCAAACTTAAGGGTTTCCTTTTTAATATTAAGCCTGTTCCCCCCTTCCACTAATGACTAGTCTCATCAGTCAGTATTACACCTGCCGCATGTCCATTTTATTGGCATGCGAAGCATGCATTTAGATTAAAATATGTTTTATTTCAGAACATGTTCTTTTTCTACTCCACTCAAAAACACTGTATAACGAGAGGAATCAAGCCGGAGGCGGAGGAGCCCCTTGGCCCCACCTTGAAAATTTTTTTTAAAAAACATGAGGGAGTAATAATTGTAAATTTTAAAATAAAGTGGATTAAAATGTAAAACATGTTACGAAAAAACCGAAACTCGATGAGTTTCTTTTTTCTTTCTGTTTTCACGCGATTGGCCTCAAGAGGACTAGACAAGTACGAAATTGGAATTTTTTTTTTCTCGAGAGTAAATTGTGATCCTCCCCTCAACAGTTTGAGCGCCCTCTAACCTTCACGTGCTCCGTTGGTAGTCGTGACCGTGCTCGTTCAGTGATCCTCAGGTGAGTTGTCTAATTTTTTTCTCCTAATTGATCTCCTAGTTTCCTAACTTCTGACTTTGAGTAGTATTCTAGGGTTTAGAATTTTTATATTTTGTCTCTTTTGATTTGTTTTCTTTTCTAATTTACTCATTTTGGATGATTAAATTTATTTCATTGTTTAGATTTTAGGGTTTCAATTCCTAATGAAGCTAATTATGAATACATAATGCCCAACTCAATGAAAACGCAATAATCCACTCACCCATATGTCTGATTCCTAATTCCTGAACAAAACTAATCAAAACATTAAATATATGTCACCAAAAGATTTTGAGAAGCAAGGAGAATTTTCTTTAAAAAATAATAATTACATGTGTGAATTGTATTATTTAAATGATATGTATGTTTGAAGTTTTTAAAGTCCATACATCTACATTATTTCAGTCATGGAAGGATCTCTTAAAAGAAATCGACAATCGTCAACCACCGGGTTGAGGGTAACTCAATTATTAAAAGATTTCTCAAAAGAGCTCAAATATCTTCCACCAACAATGGTGATGGCGACTCTCGTCCGTCGCCACCCCCACCACCACCATCGCCAACACCGTTGTCGTCGCCGCTGCCACCACTATCTTTACAATTGGTGAAAAACCTATATGAGCATGAACTTGTGGCGGATCCCGGCCTAAGATCTAATATTCATTTTATTGCTATAGATTCTAAGCAATTGGAGAATATTCGAAGAGCATATTTGCTCAAGGGACATTGCCGACCCATACTTATAAACTATCCTACTCGTGTTTTTTCGGGTAGGGAACAACAATTTTGCAAAGAATGGTTCACAGAGTATGGAAGTTGGTTGGAATATAATGAGAGCAAATATGCTTTTTTTTTGTATTGTTATTTGTTTAAACCACCGCATCAAAAGGGAGGTGGTGATCATTTTGTAGGTAAATGGTATCATAATTGGAAAAAGAAGGAGGTGTTGAAAAAACATGTCGGAGACCACAATAGTGCTCATACACAATGTTTTAAAGCTTGACAAGATCTCATGAACTGGATGCAACATATAGAAATTAATATATGTAAAGATTCTTAACAAGAGAAGATTGACTATCGCCTCCGCTTGAGAACAACGGTTAGAGCCGTCATGTTTATTTTACGTCAAGGAAGTTCTTTCCGTGGCCACAATGACTCGGAAAATATCCTTGACCAAAGGATTGTTTCATGAACTTCTAAAACATACGGCTGTTTGTAGAGAAGATATTAATAAAGTGTGTTGGCAAATGCTCTAGAAAATAACAAATTGAGTTCACCAATGATTCAAAAATATTTGACAACCAAAGCTATTATTGAAGATATTAATGATGATTTGTTTGCTTTGTTAGTTGATGAGTCTCGTGATATATCAACTAAAGAACAAATGACTATTGTTTTACGTTATGTGGGCAAAAGTGGGAGTATCATTGAGCATTTTATTACACTTGTCCATGTTACGGAAACGAAGGCGGTGACATTAAAAGCGGCTATTGAGTTCGTTTTTGGCACACATGGATTGAGCTTGTCAAATGTGCGAGGACAAGGATATGATGGAGGTAGCAATATGCGAGGAGAATTCAATGGTCTTAAGGCATTGATATTCGAAGAGAATGAATCAAAATTTTATGTTCATTGCTTTGCTCATCAACTTCAATTGATACTCGTAGGAGTTGCAAAGAAGCATGACTCACTTAATGAGTTCTTTGAACATAGTGCAAGGATAATAAATATTGTCCAAGGCTCATGCAAGCGTCAAGATCTTCTTCGAGAGAAACAACTTCAAAAAGTAATTGATGGTATTTGTAGATGTGACATCAAGATGGGACGAGGTTTGAATCAAGAAGCAAACTTGAAACAGCTAGGAGACACACGTTGGGGTTCACATTATGGCACAATTATGAGTTTGCTTCATTTATTTTCATCGGTGATTGATGTGGTGGTTATATCCATGGAAGGCGATAGTGATACACAAAGGTATGAAGCAAAATGCATCTTACATTGCTTGTTTAATTTTGAGTTTGTATTTTTGTGTCATTTGATGAAAAATATTTTGGGATTTACAAATGACTTGTCACAAGCATTACAAAGGAGAGATCAAGAACTTGGCAATGCTATGCATCTTGTCAAAGTAGTTAAGCAAAGGTTGCAAAAAATGAGAGAAGATGGTTGGAGTGAATTGTTGGAAGCGACTTGTGACTTTTGTAATTTGCATAAGATAGTAATTCTGAATATAGAAGATGTTGATGCTCGGATCACATTGTTACTAACCTCCGTAGGATTGGAGTTTAGGAGAGTGGGGTCTGCTTCCTCTCCTAATGCCTAGTGGTTGCGTGCGTCGGAAGGCTCTCTTGCTCCGGGAGAGTACCTGTGGAAAAGGGAGGAGTTGGGATCTCCGATGGTCCCTCTGACGATCTGATCAGTGTGAGAAGAGGAGAAAATAAGATTGTAATGTGTGGGGAGAATGCCTGAGCTCGGGCTTGCTTACCTCTTTTGTTGAACAACTTTCCATTTGTATGGGGATCGGAGGGCACTTTGGTCACTCTGGATGGTGCTCAGGTAAAGTGTGAGTCAGCCCTATTCTTACGTATGCTGACTCGATGATGGGACTAAAACAAATAGTGGATGGTGCGCCGGACAGTCTTGACAGGTGTTGATTGAAGATTAGCGCGGGAGTTAGCATTGTTCCCTAATATTAATGGGGATTGGATTAGTTATGCACGCAGCCAGAGAGGTTTGAGGTGCCTTAATTATTGTGTGAGATGGGGGGATCAAGGCACTGGTGATCCAATTAATACGATGCCGACGTGCTGTCGGGTCCAAACTTCGTACAACTGTCGCCTGGGGGCGAGGGCTTGAGCCAGACAAGTGGAGAATGTTGTGCCATCAAAGAGGCCGGCTAACACCGCCCTTTGCGTCATCTACAAGAGCAGTCGACTGGGGGGACGACTGGTCTCGTCTCCTGAGTAGCCCTGCGAGGGTTGGTCGACTAAAGAGTCAAGGAGGACGGCAAGTACCACCATTCGCATCACCCACAAGGGTAGTCGACTGGGAGGACGACTGGTCTCGTCTCCCGAGTCGCCCTGCGAGGGTTGGTCGATTGAAGAATCAAGGAGGACGGCAAGTACTGCCATTCGCGTCATCCACAAGGGTAATCGACTAGGGGGACGACTGGTCTCGTCTCCCGAGCCGTCCAGGGGATTCGAATCAGAGTGGTCTAAGCTCGCTTTCTTACTTTAAACGTTGGTATTCCCCTCAGAATCCAAGGGCTAATTAATGAAAAAATGTTCAGGACCATAACAGAAGATAAATTTGTGGTTGGTAGACCAAAGCGTAGAGTTCAAGTGCCGACACATCTTCATCACTATCAAGTTGAATTGTTCACTACGTCTATAGATTTTTATCTTCAAGAGTTGAACAACTGTTTTCATGATCGTAACTTGGAGTTACTTTCTTGTGTGGCACGTATTGAACCAAGTAACTCATTCTCTTCGTTTGATAAGGGAAAATTGATTCGATTAGCCGAGTTTTATCCTAGAGATTTTTCTAAATTAGATCATATGGAGCTTAATGATCAACTTGGAAACTACATTTCTTATATTACTACTTATCATGATTTTGTGAAATTGAAGGGATTGATAAGCTTGCTAAGAAGTTGGTTGAATCGAAGATAGATACTTTATATCCTTTGGTGTACAAGATGGTGAAGCTGGCACTAGTCTTACCGGTTGCAATGACAAGTGTTGAAAGAGCATTTTCGGCAGTGAAAATAATTAAGAATTAATGATCTTCGAAACCGAATGGAAGATGAGTTATGAATGATTGGTTGGTGCCTTATCTTGAAAAAGATATATTTTGTAAAATTGATGAGGATGATGTTATGAAACAATTTCAAGAAATGAAGCCAGAAAGAATGTTATTGTAATACTATATTATTATTGCAAAAATGATTTTGAAAGCCTTATTGTATAATGATATTAAGATTGTATTCAATTGTGTTAAGAAAAATTATATGATATCTATCGTGTTTGATTATCTATTGGCCCCCTTGCTGAAATTCCTGACTCCGCCACTAAATCAAGCAAAGTGGGTTTGAAAGCTAATGAGTTTAAACGATTTGAATGTCGGTGGAACTAAAAAGAGATCAGTCTAAAGCGTTGGGTTTATAAAAACAGCCCTAAAAACAACCATTTTATGGATGTAGATTTTAGAAAGGCTTTATTTATCCATACCCTTAATTAATCACGCATATTTGCAAAACTAATCGAAAGATCATATTTACAAAACTATCCCAAATCCCAAATCTCAATAATTGCAAAATTGCCCCCAATTCATCACCTTTGAAGGAAAATATCATTCAAACCAACAAATTATCAACTTTGTTGGATATAGTAAAAAAGTATTTATCAATTTTATTGATATTTTTTACATTGCAATTGCAAAGTAACCTATTAAAATTGATGGTTTGTTGAGCTTACAGTAAAATTTGATGGTTTGAGGTAGCTTTACAAATGTCGAGATTAAGATGGTGGTTATACAAATAGAGCTTACTTTTAGGGGTTATTTCTACAAAAACATCTTTTATAAATTGTTGATCAAGGGTTACTTAAGAAATTAGTGCCTCAAATTGTCCATAATTTCATATTAGTCCCTAAAATCCTTGAAATTTCTCATACACCCCTCAAATCCCAAGGGGTCTTGTAATTTGGTCCTCGATGACTAGAATACCCCTCAACTTATGACTTTTAAAACAACTGAGGTTGTTTAGGGTAAAAACATAAAGTCGAAGTATTTTGTTTATTGAGGAACCAAATTGCAATACTCAGGATGTGAAGGACTTATGAGCAATTTCAAAGACTTAAGAGACTAATATGAAATTATCAAAGATTCGAGGAACTAATATTTACATAGGATTCATATTCTCTCCCCTACCAAGAAAAAATAGTGGAGGGACCACTACTCAATCACAACCATTGATTATCAAATGAATGATTATAATTTTTCTTTAGGTGTAAATAAAGAATGAGTACAATACAAAAAGCTATAATGAATATTAAATTTGTGATGTACACATTTATCCACGAAATAATGAATATTTAAGATTAAAAATAGTGATCTCTTTATTATTTTTTATTTTTTGAATAGCGGAGAGAATACACATTCATCTACATAACTCTCATTTACCTCCCCTTGCTCCTCCGTCTCTCTCTGTCTCTCAGGGGCTCTTTAGTTCACCTATTTAATAGAAAAGTTTTGGAAAAATACATGACAATAGTATTATCGTGAATAATAGATTTCTGTTGATTTCTATAAACTGTGTTTGGTTCCAAAAAAAGTTATAGAAATACTTTTTATAAAATCAGGAAATTTGTACTTTTTTATAAAAATCAACTTCCTCCCCAAATAGGCAGAAATTGCAATGAAATCTAACGTTTATGTTAAAATAATAATAAAATACACCCGTGCCACTTTTCCATAAAATTTGAAATTATCTACACTCTTATATGAGTTTTACTTTTCCATAAATTTTATTATCCAACCAAACAAAAGAAAAAGAAAATAAACTATTTTCTATAAAGTTATGAACTCATTTTCATGTTTTGATCCAAACAAAGAAATAGTAACAAATAAGAAAAGTAGTACTTTTTTAGTTCTATAAACTTCTCCTATAAATTTTTATATAAATACAAAGAAATTAATTTCTTGACATTTTTTATTTTCTTTTTTTATTTTATTGTATAGAAATCGAACCAAAGACCCTCAGCTTAGCCAGGAGAAAATAAAAGGGGAAAAGAAGAACGGGGGGAAAAAAGGCTTGCCACTCAAATGGAGAGTGCAGCAATATCGGAGCGCCCCATCACCGTCTTCTTCCTCCCCTTCATGAGCCCAGGCCACATGATCCCCCTGACCGACATCGCCAAGCTCTTCGCTCTCCGCCCCAACATCTCCGTCTCCATCATCACCACCCCCGGCAACGAGCACCTCATCCGCCCCTCCATCTCCTCCACCCCCATCACCCTCCATCTCGTCCCCTTCCCCTCCTCAGTCTCCCACCTCCTCCACAACGGCGGCGAAAACATCGCCTCCATCCCCTCCTCCGCTTTCTTCAACTTCTCCGTCGCCTGCGACTCCCTCAAACAACCCATCGAATCCCTCCTCCTCTCCTCTCGCCCCGACTGCATTATCTCCGACTTCATGTTCCCTTGGACTACAGCCACTGCCGACCTACTTAAGGTTCCCAGGATTGTTTTCTACGGCCACGGTATCTTCACCTCCTGCGTCCATGCCCTCCTCTTGAAACACACTCCTCATCTTAGAGTTTCTGACGATTCTGAAGTTTTCACAGTCGAGGGGCTCCATCATCGTGTACAGATGACGAGATCTGAAGTCTCGGTCGGGCTTAGAACTGATAAAGAGATGGCAGAGTCTGTTGAGAAGAGCTACGGCGTTATAGTCAACAGCTTCGTCGAGCTTGAATCGGAGTATGCTGAGCTATTCAGGACAATGGTCAACAACGCTTACTACGTGGGCCCAGTTTCACTGTCGTCGTCGAGCAAAGGGACTGCCATTAAGTCCAACCCTGAATTCGAAAAACTAATGTCTTGGCTGGATAAAATTGAGAAAGACTCTGTGATCTTCGCCTGTTTTGGGAGCTTGAACGAGTTTTCAAGCGACCAGGTGCGAGAAATCGCACTGGGGCTTGACTTGTCCGGCAGAGACTTCGTATGGGCCGTTAGAAATCTCGGCCCAAGCCTTCAATTGCCGGAGGACTTCGAGGAGAGGGTGAAAGGCAAAGGAGTTGTGATAAGAGGATGGGCACCTCAGGTAGCGATACTGAACCATCCAGCGGTTGGAGGATTCGTGACGCATTGCGGATGGAACTCGACGCTGGAGAGCGTTAGTGCTGGAGTGGCGATGGTGACGTGGCCAGTGGAGTACGAGCAATTTGTTAATGAGAAGTTGATAACGGATGTGCTTGGGGTTGGAGTGGGCGTGGAGAGAGATGGGAAGGGACTTGTGAAGGCGAAGGAGATAGCGGAGGCGGTTAAGAGAGTGATGGGGGAGGAGAGGGAGGCGGAGGAGATGAGAGAGAGAGTGAGGAAGTATGCGGAGATGGCGCGGGCGGCGATGGAGGAGGGCGGGTCGTCGTACTTGGAGTTGAGCCGGCTGATCCGGGAGATTAGAGAGCGTTAATTAATTATCAGTTTGGGCTTGGGAAACAAGAAAGGATTTGATTAAAAGTTTTTAATGTCGATTTGCTGGTTTGGAGAAGAAATGTACTTTATTTTTCATACTATATTGGCACTGGCACAATCAAAAGGCTGGAATCCAAGCATCTTCTTTTATTTATTTATTTATTTATTTATTTATTATTATAAATTTCTAGTAAGGATCCACGCTTTATAGTAGTTCCAAAATAGAATAGAAAATGCAGTACATTTATTATTATTTTTATTTATATGGCCTATCCAAATATTGCTTTGTCACGCTACTAGTAATACGCTCAAATTTTTTTGGAAACACTTTCCCCGGGCTGAACAGTATAAGAACCATGTCTGTACGCTCGTTTACATGATTGATATAATAATTATAATTTCTAAATTAATCTTCTAACTATACGTAAATGTTAAAGTTCATTCTATTCTACAGGCCATTCTAATAGAATTTCTACTGCCATCCTGGTTTTTGATTGGACGCACACGGGTTCTGTGCGAGGTGCACAATTAGTACATGTCCTCTTGTGCAGTACTTGAGATTTATACCCGTACTAGTGAAAGAGGCACGTGCGATGCACGTGCTCGTAGGAAACAAGCTGTAGTTTATACATATGTACTTATAGTTTATAGATAAAACAAAACAGAATTATTGAAACACCATGAATTTTCATCATTAAAGAACATAGTTTATTGATCAGTTTCGTTTTAAGTGACTACTACTGGTGTGGCTGGGGGTAGGGATATGTTTTCACGTAAACCAGTAGTAGCTACAACACCGGAACCAAAACAACACCAGTAGTTCCCCTGGTATTGCTTGGGTAGGGGTATATTTTAATAATTTGAAATATACCTAATATGCGAATCCACCTTGGACATAATCCCCCAGCAATACCCCTACTACTGGGATACATTATGTAGCAGTTACTACTGGAATGCATATATTTTGAATATCAAAGTTATTCAAAAATCTTTAATATTTTTGACCAGTAGTAGTAACTACTTCTGGTGTTGCTGGGGTAGGGGTATATTTTCATGTAAACCAGAACCAAAACAGTAAAATAAACATACATTATGTAGTTTATAGATAAAACAAACAAGCTGTAGATATTGCTTTAAATCAGAACCACAACGGTCAAACAAAGAAGCCGTAGATATATGTACATATAGTTTACATTGAAATACATACATCATGCAGTTTATAGATAAAGCTGCAGATATATGTATACATAATTTACATGCAAATATGTACATCATGTACTTTGTTTCAATGTGAAGCTGAACATTTGAGAACTTCAAGCATAGGCAGTTTATACACCATAAGTTAACAAGCCAAAAGTATTACTATTGTGTAGTAGAAAGTAAAGCTTCCAAAATGATCATAATGTACGTGATAGAGAGACCATGTTGCTTTGGTTTCTGTTATGGTCCTGAACGCCAAATAAGGATAATCGACGTGATCAAGGGGAAAACACTTCCTTCCCAGACGACGGTGACGCGCGAACCAAGCGCCCCGGTAAAAACTTCACCGGGTGGCTCGAACGCTCACCCCTCTTCGTGGCCGACACGAAAGGCGGTACTAGTCGTCCCCTCTTCGTGGCCGACACGAAAGGCGGTACTAGT
>JBAKGM010000412.1:13891285-13904480 GCA_037177215.1 Asparagus racemosus | reverse complement strand
GGAACAAGTTGAGGACTTGTGATTCGAACAAGTGTAAGGACTGGTGATTTGAACAAGTGTGGGACTTGTGGTTTGAACAAGTGTAAGACTTGTGATTTGAACAAGTGTAAGACTTGTGATTTGAACAAGTTGAAGGACTTGTGATTTGAGCAAGCTTTAAGAACTTATTACCCTACTGAGACGGATTGATAAGTTGGTTGTGATTTGAGCAAATTTGAGGACTTATCTTACTATTGAGTAGGATTGATAAGTTGATTGTGATTTGAGCAAATTTGATTGTGATTTGAGCAAATTTGAGGACTTATCATCCTACTGAGTAAGATTGATAAGTTGATTGCGATTTGAGCAAATTTGATTGCGATTTGAGCAAATTTGATTGCGATTTGAGCAAATTTGAGGACTTATCATCCTATTGAGTAGGATTGATAAATTGATTGACGACGACCATGTTGGTAGGTGCACGTCAGGATCGTTGTATAATCCTGTCATTACATTAATCAAAAACAACGGGTATTCTAAATTATCTTTTATTAATTCGTCAGCAAGTTGCCAATTACAACCTTCGTCCGACGATTCTTCATCGTCAAGATTGATCACAAGCAGTACAATGCCATTTAAAATAAAACCACCATCATAATCAAGCTCGGCTTCGGTATCAGCTTCCCCATTGCTGTTCATGCCTTGGGCCGATGATTCAGTATCAGACTCATTACCGTAGAGGAGAGAATCAGTGAAATAACTCTCCATCCACTTAAACGGTTGTTTGTCCGCGACCACCATCTTGACTTCATTATTCGTGTCTACGTGTTTGAGATACTGATGAAGAGTAGAGGGAACTATAACGTTATTGTGGATCAAGGGTCGACCCAACAATAAGTTATAGGAAGTCTCAGCATCGATCACATAACATGTGATTTCTGACTTCAAATCTCCTATCTGGCACTTCACTCAGATTTTACCAAGCGGCCGATTCCCGCTGGTGTTAAATCTGTAGATCAATGTGCCAGTTGATGCTAGCTTACTGGTAGGAATTCCGAGGCTGTACATGAGGCCCAAGGGCATGATGCTCACCGCGGAACCCAGATCAACTTGGATCCAGTTAACTTCACTGGAGCTGATGTACCTCGTGAAATATAGCAGTCTATCATGCTTAGAATTCCTTGTCTGCATGTGCTCCTTGGTGAAAGTGATGCAGGGAAGGTGCTTGGCAGCCAGGTTGTAGTGTTGTGCCGACGGCTCCGGCTCTTTGGGAGCTAGCTTGATCTGAGTAAGGAATACTTCAGAGTCAGCCAAGGCCTCTTGTAGGGCTTCCCTGGTCTCTTTGGACAGTCGTAGAAGCTCGTAGAGAGTGATCCTCGCTGGTATGTTGACCAGCTAAGACATCACTTTGAATCGATATGGGGAGTTAGAGCTTCCCAGTTTGTCTCCTCCAATCGGGAGATTGAATCGAGACTGCTTCGGGAACTGAACCTCCTGTGGTTGCTTCTCCTTTGATCTAGCCGTAGTTTCTTTGGTAGCTACCTGCTGTTGTGCCATTTCGGCATGAGTAAGGGGAGTTGTTGGTACCCCCAGCTACGACAATGTCTTAGCATTTGGATTAGGAACTTCTGGGTACTTCTACCTGTATTCGTGCCTGCTCCTGGTGGCGTGAGCTTTAGGTTCCTCCTCGGACAGCTGGAGTGTCGCTATCTGCTCATCATCTCCTTCTAAGACTGTAGAAGTAACATGACACAATTTTCCTTTCCCCCTCGACTTTTTCTTAGATGAAGAGGAGACTGCCCATTGATCATCTTCAAGCAGGTCCGGGTGGACCCACAAAACTTCACCATTTAGGGCTGTATGTGGCACGAGCCCTTTTTGGTATTGTTTGTGCGAATCATCATTCACCATCTTTATCGCCACCTTTACTACAGGCTCAGGTTCGAACCACGTCAAAGGTACTGACCCAAAGCTAATAGACACTACATTCACTCCGACCTTCTTTTCCCTGGACGGCTTCATTGTGATGACCCTCACGTCAATCAAGCCCTGGATTTTGTCCTTGAGGCTGAAGCATGACTTGGTGGGGTGGTGAACCGCCTTGTGGTAAGCGCAGTACCTCGAGTCGTTTGTCCTCTTCGCTTCCTCTTGATTCTGGATTTGAGGGAGTTTGATCTTGTTATTCTCCACAAGACACTTGAAGAGACTAGGAATCTCGTCGTCCCTGAAAGAATAGGACTTCAGGAATCTCAGCTCTGAGGTCCTCTGCTTCTGCGACCCTGGTTGTCACTACGACTGCGATTGCTGCGCCCGCTGTTGCTACTGCTGCTGGGGTTGTAGTTAGAACGTCTTGTTTACGACCGCTGTTCTAGCCTGCTCCTTCCCCTTGCCGCACTAGAAAAGGTTGCGTTTTGAGGCTTCCATAGCTAGTTGGCCTCTTTCCGCCTTTTTCCTCTTGAGGAACTGTTCAGCCTGCTCCCCGTGCACCTTCAGGTCCTTCCATGTAGTGGAGGGTGTTGTTCCCATCACCTCGAGCACATCCAGCGATAAGTTATTGTGGCAGGTCTGGAGAATAAACTCCTCCATAATCAGATCCTGGCAGTTCATCGCCTTGTTCCGGAATCGTTTGACGAAGGTGTCTACCATTTCTCTATCTTTTGCTTCTCATCGAGCAACGTCTCGATGGATATCTCAGTATCGTCGTCGAAGAAGTTAGAGAGAAACATGGACTCCATATCATCCCAGCTGGTAACGCTCCTAGGTTTGAGATGGCGGTAGCAATCGAAGCAGCTCCTCGAAGGGTTCCAACGAATGATCGAACCATCAGGGGCTCGTTTCCAAAAACTAACCCCAAGTGAGATTTGAAGTTAATCAAGTGCTGAGTAAGGGACCCCTTTCCATCGAATAGTGTGAAGTTGATCAAGCTGAACTTTGACGGATATAGGATCGACTCCCACTCTCTGGGGTATGGACACAGTATTCCCGTTTTCTTAATTTCTTGAGCGGAGATCAATGCGTTGATCTTACTCTCGAGATCTTTGATTTTCTCATTTTCTAGGATGACATTGCCGCTAGCATTCTCCTGGTTACCCCCAGTGTTTTGTTCATCAGGGTGTTGTCTAGCACCGTGCTCTTCTTCCTCGTCTGTGTCGCTGTCAACCTGATTGACATTGTTTCGATGACTGGTTTCACCTTGATGATTCGTCAGTGCTTGCATTTGCTAGTCATGCATTTCTCGCATCTGCTGCATGGCCATCTCCATCTCGAACTTGAAGTTCTCTTTCTGCTTGGCTATTGCTTCTTCGAGCATTTTGGCCACTTGTTCAGTGCTGATCATAAGGGCTTCTCGAGGTTGTCCCTCACTAGAAATCGTGTTGTCAGAAGCCATTGCAGAGCTAGCATCTGACACTTCGTCATCTGACGGCAGTCCCTTTAAGATTTTGTCATAATTAGAACGTCGGATCATCCCGGTGTGCAACCGAGTAAGCCGGTCGGATGATTGGGGATCGATACGATTAGACGCCCCTCTGCTCGTCATGTTGTTTGTGACTCTGGGCAGTTCGTTACTTCAAGTCACTGACGTTCTCTTGCAGAAGCGTCTAGAGCTGGGCTTCGATGGTCTGTCGCCAAGTCTGTTGAAGACCGACACCCTTTCTGAAGTGGCTTTGTTACAGCTACACTTCAATAGCACCGCCTTGATCAGCCGGGAATAGGGGCAATGTGCGGGCTTCTCAGGAGAATTCCTCTTTCGGGATCTTCTCGTACCTCCAGCACGGTAGTACAGCTCATCAGCATGAGTGCCAGAGCAACCTGCCTTGTGTTGGCATGACCTCTCGGGTATAACGCTGTCATTGTTGGATGAAAACGTCTTCTTCTGAGGGTGAACTGCTTCATCAAAGATGCCAAAAGTGACTCACCTTGACGTTCGCCTGTGTAGGCATGAAGTCTCGGCGGACTCTTAGACTTCAATTCTTAGTCCGATTGGTGGAGCTGCAGGAATCTCCCTGTCCTTGTTGAGCTGGGTGCGACCTCCTGCATTAGGAGTGACTCGTGATTCCCTCAACGGACCCAAGCATTCCTTGATGGTTGGCTTGCCAGTTGCAGCAGGAATCGACCTCGCCGAAAGCTTAGATGTAGGCGCCAGAGGTGATCTCGGTGCCGAGGCAACTTGGATTGGGGCGTCGATGGATTTTGGCCTCGGCGCTGGGGCAGTTGGAGTTGAAGCGCCTTCAGCTCTTGGTTTGGATGCCGGGGCAGGATTTGAGGTGCCGACGGACTTGTGCTTTGACGCCGTGATTGCCAGGGTTGGAATTCTGGCAGACTTAGGCCTCCAGACCTGGCGGCTTGTTGGTGGCTTCTTGGCCGCCTCTTCCTTCTTCTGCTTGCGAGATTGTTGCACCAAAGCTCGTGCATGCGCGAGGAGTGCGCGGCGCTTCTGGATGCACTCCTGAAGTATGGAACGGTTCCATCTGACTCAGACCCATTCGTTTGTCAACGGCTTGGAGGGGCCGTCAATCACTTGAGGCTAGAGCCTCTACGTTAGTTTGGATCTTAGATCTGCCTCGTAGCGGATCCTATCTATGGATTCCATGGCCTTGGCAAGCTTGCGGGCCATGCTCTATCGTCGCCTCTGTCGTGCTTGCTTGGAGAGCGGGGGCACACCTTCGGCGGTCATCTCGGGTACCGGGGGAACTTGGGCTGCGGGTGCCGAGGGAATTTTATCGCTACCGGCAGCAGCAGGCTTGGATTTGTCATTTTTGGGACTCTACATCTGAGGCCCAACAGGTTCTCCTTGCAGCGAAGATCTTCTTAGAGCAACGGGGAGAAGCAGATCTGGAGGAGGATGATGGGATATACTCCTCAAACTTCTGCTGGTCGAATTCGAACTCGACCTCTTCTTCCACAGGGATCAGTATCTGTGGCTGCGACACGACAATCTTAGATTTGAGGCTGTTGGCTCCAACTATGGTCGCTAGCTTGTTCACGGGGAAAGTTGATTCGATTGTCATTGATTTGAACTCGTTATAAGCTTCAGTCACCTACAACAAAAATTCAAATAAAAATCGCCTTTTTATAAGGCTTACAATGAGAATCGACAAAGATTACAACTTTTTGACCCTTAATGAACAAACGCAGGATCCGTTTATCAGATCCTCACTTGCATGGGTGTCTTTGTCTGTGCCAGGTACTTTTTGTGTCCGTAGACCGCCACGTAATCTGATCTAAATGCTAGATCTACAGATCTGTGGTATTTATTTCACGAAGGAAACAAATTACCGACGAGGATCAACTCACGAAGGAGATAATCTCTAGAGCGGGTGAAATCGACGAAGGGAAGTCACGCTCTAGACCCTGAGATTAAGATGAAGCTTAATCTAGAGGGTAGAACCATAGAACTGACCTGGATCGACGTAGATATGGGCTTGATTCTCTTCCTCGCTGTGTAGATCTGACTCAGAAAGAGTTCTTCGCTTGCACGAGATCTGGATCTGGTCTTTTGATCTTGCAGATGCTCGGATCTGTGCAAAAGCTCGTGTGGATCTCGTCTGAAACTCCCAAAAATCTAATTTTTTCTAACCCTCGACAACTGAGACCCCCCCTCTCTATTTATAGGCAAGAGGGGGGAAGTTGTGGGCCAAAGACACTTGGTGTCTCAGCCAAGTGGCCGAGACACCAAATGGTGTCTCGGCCTTGGCCGAGACGCTGTTTGGCCTCATTCCAGGGTTTTCCAATATTGTTTTCTCCTGATCTTGTCGCTGTCATGCTGAGTCCATGTCTGATTGATCTTCTCACTGACTCGGAATTCAATCGGTTCAATCCCATCGATGGGTTAAGTCCCGCTGATTCCGTTTTGTCGATGTCTGAATCTGTTCAACTCGCCTTTTCGAATCTCGCTGACTTGAAGCTTCATTGTTGGATTTATTCCACGATACGTCACTTTGTTGACTTGTACGCCTTGCCGACCCACTTCATGAGTTCATCGACTCGCTTTATGCGTTTTGTGGCGCAGTTACGTCATCAGTGGTTCTTGGTCGCACCATTTGATGGGTCGTCAGTGTCAACCCACTGTCACAAGTCTCATTCAGGTGCTGATAAGCAATTTTCAATGCCTACAATAGGCAAAGATATAACCAATTCAATCAGGAGGTGTCAAGCTATCTGTCAAGGACACATGCACTAAATTTAACCATAGATTCGAATTAGAATATAACATACAGGCCAAATCAAATTCAATTGAAAATTTACTACACAAATATATATTTTGAAAATCAACATGCGAGCTTGCATTCATATGTGCATTCATATAGGCCAAATCAAATTCAATTGAAAATTTACTACACAAATTTACTACACAAATTCATCTCAAATTCACATTTAGGAACTAAGAAATGTGCAAGGTCACATCATTATTGAAATAAAAGAGCAAAGATGGTGTCTTTAATACTCTACAAGGACATGCATGTACAAATACTTCTGGAAATTCTAATTGGAAGTGTTATATCACCAAACTTGTGTATGCATGACTTTTTTAGCTTCATACCAAGTCAAATTCAGATCTAAACTCAAAATGAAATGTGAAAATAAAATGATTTGAATGTTACTTAGGATTTGCTCTACGCTCTTCCTCTACCAAGAATTCTTGAAACTCTTTCTCTTTGCTTCTTCTTCTTCTAGGTATTGAGACATAGAGAGCTTGAATGGGAAATGACAATGGAGATTTGGGGATTTTGGGAGTTGGGCATGGCAGTCCAAGGGTGAGGGAAGAGGTGAGGGATGAGGGAGTTCTTGAAATGAGAGAAAATGAGTGGAGTGTGTAGTGGAGGCATGTATATACTATGTGATGAATGGAGAGATGTAATAATGAAAAGAGAAGGGTTTATTTGCAAAGTTTTCTCTCCACTCATGGCTGCCCAAAATTAAATAAAAAGGTAACTACATGGTATTTATAATGGATTCAGACACTTGGATTAACCTTTAAAATTGGTTTGGAACCATGAGTACATTAGAGTTTCCATCCTAAAGGCTATGTGATCATCACATTTTATTACATTTTTATACACTCATTATCTATCTTATTTGAATAAATATATTACTAATAACATGTTTTATCTTAATTTATAGGCTAATGGAGAGTTAGTGAATAAGATCTCAAAAGAGTCAAATTCTCTTATTTTATACCATTTATTGAAGCCCAATATGAAGACAAAAGGAGGCCCAAAAAAGTCTAAGGAACCAAGAAGAAATCGGGTCAAGAAGTCAATAAAAATTACAAATCGGAACAGCCAACCGATTGGTCAACCAATTGGTTCGTAATTAAATACGTTTATGGTTGAGATTTAATCCTTATTCCCCAAGCCAAGTCTAAGGGTTCATGTTCATTGTTATAGGCTATAAATAGGGGTAGAGGATGAGGAGTTTGAGTGTGAAATTTTTTATGAAATTCTATTTGAAGAGAAGGATTACTCTTAATTTAGAAGACCTTCTAAAATTATAAACGTTGTTTATAATTAATAAAAAAAATTACCTCTTCAAAAAAAATTTTTCTCTTTATTGATTGATGAAAATAAAGATGAAGATGGATATTTACTTTCAAGGGGTCAACCCCTTGTAATGTAAGTTTTTTTTCACTTTTATTTTCTTACATTAGATATTTAGGTTTTAATATTTTATTTTATTTTATTTATATTGGTAAATTAGATTTATTTTGATGTCTTGTAGAGTAAATTTACTTTCATGTTCTTTTATTTTTATTAATTTCTTTCATTTTTATTTCGTAGTATAGATTTACTTTCTTGTATTTTTAAATTTGTAGTTCAGATTTATTTTTATGCTCATAGTTTAGATCTTTTTTTTGTTCTTCTTCTTACTTTTGTTATTAGTTTTTATTTTTTATATTTTTATTCTCCTTCTTTCTTGCTCTCTAGTCTAGATTTATCTCGTTGTTTTTATTTTCTAAAATGTATAACTAAAATCTTGTAGGAATTCTAGAATTGTATGACACTAGTTTAATTTCTTTTATAAATTGTGGATTGCTCTCTTGTGCTCAAAATGATCATGCTTAGGATAATCGACAAGAGAACGAATGGGTAGAAGAATTTGATAATCCATGCTTATCTTGAGTAGTTTGATAGGTTATGTTTATGAATTCTAGAATTACTATCTACTTGTTATTCTTTTCGTGAATATTGATTTTGCTTGGATGATAATTTGATAGGTTATGTTTTTCTTAAGTAGTTTAATAGTCTATGCTTAGTAAATCTAAAGTAAAATATGATAAAAAGAGAATAGTTCATAAATTCTAGATAAAACAAACTAGTGGATTCCATTCAAAATTCCTATCTTATCCACTTGATTTTCTAACCCTTTTTCGATTGATTTCTCCCTTGATTCCTCTTTTCGTATTTTTATTTTTATTTCTAGTTCTTTTGTGTATCTATTTCTTTTTGTTTCATTTTGTTCCCTTTTCCTTTTTCCTCTTTTTGAAATTTCTTCTTAATTTTGTTCTTCTTTATTTTCTTTTTTTTTATTTGTTCCCTCTCTTTCTCCCTTCTTGTCCTATGTTTTTATTTGAATCACACACTCTCCATATCTTTACACTTTCACTCCTCTTTGTCCACACACAAATCTAGGATCCAACCTAGAATTTTTCTACACACATTCCTCATGGGATCGATATTGTAACTATACTATAACTTGATTGTGCACTTGCAATCTCGACACTATCTCGGCACTATCTTCACAACACATCAAGTTTTTTGCACCGTTGCTAGGGAAGGGGCTTATAATTAGAAATTTTCTATTTTGGCTCTTTAATTTGTGTGTTTTCTTATGAAGGAATCACTTTGAAGCTTGAAGATCGAGGACTGAAGATTAAAGATTGAAAATTTGCTTGAAAAGATAAGTCACATTTCTTTTATTTTCAAGTCCACCACTTTAGAGTTAGTTTTTCACAATTAGAGACAATTAGGATCTAATTAAAAAAACAAAATTTTTTTCTTTTGTCAACCCTAATAAAATTCACCCTCCACTTGAACAACTACTAAGGAGATAATAAATTCAAACAAGAGCTCTCTTTCATATTTGTTTGGTTGTTAACCCTAATTGAAAAAATAAAAAAAATTATTTTTGTGTAATTTTGTAGTTGCTTTCAATTCCTAGGGTTGCGTTGCACATAGTAGTAGGAATTCACCCAAGTGATTTGAGAATTTTGATTTGACACACACTTGAAAGTACTCTTAAGGGCAATACCCTCTAATCAAGATAAGGTGAGGAATTTCAACATCCGTTCCTTAGCCCACAAATCACTATTTCCTCACTACAAATATCTAAGCATTTTCAAACTCATTAGATGTTGGCCCCTAAGGACTCGAGCTCATTAAGAAACAAGAAATCCTTAAGTGAATCGGTTAAAGTTTACTTAAATCCATTGGTGTCTAAGGCAAATTTTAGGGGTTGCGTAAAGCACTCCACAAGGAACAAGATACTTAATTTGTCTTTGGCCTCCCTCTAGTACTATCCTTACCCGGCTAACTGACCGAGTAAACTTTAATATTTTCACTAAAGGAGTTTTTGGTTAGGAGCTGGTCTAATTGAGTCTAGGCTTAACCCTAGAATTAAGGGTGATTGTTACAAAGTGATTGCTCTTGATTTATTTTATTTAGAATTTTCTTTTATCCTTCTCCTTCTTCTCTTTATCTTTTAGGTCTTTTAGTTTTTCTCTTACAAAGTTAACTTGTGTTTATTTTAGATCTTTTTCCTAATCTCTTTTTTAGTTATATAAAAAATCTCTTTTTAATTAACTTGTGTTTTTCCTAAGTCTTTTTTATTTAATTTTCTTCTTAGATAAAAAACCAAAAAGAATTTGTTTTGGTGTATGCAAGTTTGCATTAGGTATGATAACAATCGAGTAATCCGTGTTGAACCAATTTTTGAGACCAAAGAAATGGCTAATCCTAATCCACTCATTCTTCAAGTTATGTGTTATCTCACTAGCAATGCAATCTCGTCTTACATTAGACTACCCAATGTCAATGGAGCTAATTTTGAGCTTAGACCGTATTTCATAAGCATGCTTTCGAAATTCTTAGAAAATGAAACTAAAAATGCTTACATTTTTATCTCCAATTTTGATGAAGTTTGTCTTATGATCCAGATTAGGGAACTATCTGAGAATGTGATTAAGCTTAGATTTATCCCATTTGCTCTTAAGAACAAAGCCAAAAAAATAGCTGTATAGCTTATCCATAAATTCTATCTCAACTTGGAATGAATTTGTTACCATTTTTCTATAGAAACTTTTCCCCGTCCATAAAATAGCTAAGCTTAAGAACAATATTTAAAATTTTAAGATAGTCCCAGGGGAGCCATTCTGAAAGTATCTTGATAGGCTTAAGGATCTTCTTATGCAATGTCCTAACCATAGTCTACAAAAGTGGCAATTATGCCAAATCATCTATGAAGGATTGAATTATTCTTCAAAATTTTCTTAGAATTATGTGTCAAGGGGATTTCATGAAGAACAATAAAGATGAAGGTTGGGAATTTTAGAGAGTTTACTTGAGAAAACTATGCAATGGGAACATTGTGATAAATGAGTTTTATTAGTTCCCCAAACTAAATCCAGTGGTCTTTCTCTAGAATCAAACATAGCCTCTGAAACGAAGATAACTACAATCTTGCATAAGTTAGAAGCTTTACAAATCAAAGAACAAGCCCCAGCTTAAATCAATCAAATTTCTACCTCAGGTTGCCAAAATTGTCTTTCTCCAACACATATTTCAGAAGAATGTTCTATCTTAGGAAACGATCAACCACTAGGTCAGGTAAACGCTACATTCTAGCATCTGCTAAATGATCTATTTTGTCCAACCTAAAATCTAAGTTGGAGAAATCACCTAAATTTTTGCATGGAATCAGGGAAACATCTTCGGAAATCAAAACCTCACTCCCACTTCAACCCAATAATTTCCTAGAGGAAACACATTTCCTTGTAATTCATCAAACAATTTTCAATAACCTAATCTACCTTATCAAAATCAACCTCCTCATCATCAATTTGTAAGTCATATTCCTCCGAGTTCTGATCATGATAGACATCTCAGTGTCTTAGAAAAGAGTTTAGAGTCCATTATTAAAGCTTCTACACAGACCACCAATATGTTGATTCAGATATCCAACACTCTGAATTCCTTCATGCAAACAACCAAAGAAATGCTCAATTCCAACACCCAAACCATAGCTAGGTTAGAAACTCAACTTAGATCAAGTTCAACCTAGCAAGCTTAAGTGAATGCAATCCATTCACTAAGGTTAGGGAAACAAGTCGATAATCAAGTTAGAATACCTCTAGATCAAACTTCTAAATCAACTCCTTCCGATGACCAAGAAGTTGAAACCGAGACTGAGCCTAATATAGATAGGTATAAGCTCATTGCTCCCTATTCAGATAGACTCAGACCCAGAAAAAACTCTCCCTCTGTAGAGAAAATCCTATAAACTTTTAAGCAAGTTAAGGTCAACATTCCACTCTTATATACAATTGAACAAATCTCTTCTTATGCAAAATTTTTAAAAGATTTGTGCACTAAGAAGAGAATAATAAATGTTCCGAAGAAAGTCTTTCTTACTACCAATATCAGTGACATGCTCTCAAAGCCCATATTCGGTCTACCAGTAACTTGCTGTAGGAGAACTTTTAGACTTAAGGGCTAGTGTCAATTTGCTTCTATATTCAGTCTACCAATAACTTGGTGTAGGAGAACTTAAACCAACCAGATGCACTTTATAGTTAGCTGATAGATCTGTCAAAGTCCCCATAGAGAGATACATGATGTTTTAATTAAGGTTGGAGGGTTTATTTTTCCTGTGGACTTCATAGTCTTAGAAACATAATCTGTTTCCAATCCCAAAGGTCAGATCCTTGTCATCTTAGGAAGACTGTTCTTAGCCACTTCTAATGCTTTGATTAGTTATAGAACTGATCAAATAAAGCTGTCCTTTGGGAACATGACTGTTGATCTCAATATTTTCAATCTAGAGAACCAGTCGACTAAGTAAACTATATCCAGGAAATTTCAAGTGAAGAGTTAGGAGACGAGAGCGAGTCAGATCTGAGTTTTGAGGAGATCTTTGGTGAGGAGCTAAAGATACTAGAGGAATTAGAACCAGAATAACTCTTTCAGAAGGAAGGAACTGAGTTAGATACAAATTATTCTAATCTTAGATTTGAATAACTTTTTTCTAATGAGCTTAGGTTCTTAGAAAATAGAGAACAACCAGTTTGTCATACCTCAACCATGAATCGGGTTTCATGAAATTTTCAAAGAAGAATTAATTGTACAAGCCTTCAGTCATGTAGAACCTAAGTTCAAATCTGAGACTTGCTTTCCGTCTAATCAATATTAGAAATTCAAAATGCATGACCCCCTTCATACCCACTTTCAAATGTTGCAGAAATTATTAGAAACCTCAAAGTGTATAGAATTAAAGCACATCACCAAGTTTATCATTCTATACTTCTATAAAATCTAGGGTAGAATTTTTAGCAATAAGGTAGGAATTGATGTAGAGTGTGAGCTTTTCATGATCAATCTTTTATTTTACATCTTTACTTTTTGCCTCATAATAATAAGAATAATAAAAAGAATTTATTCTTCTCTCATTTGAGAGTTTCTTGTTCTTTTGAAAAAAAAGAGAAAATTGTTTTTTGACTTTATCCTCCTCATACCAAGGCAATTGCAGATTTTTATCGTTTCATCATTGTTCTAAGTCGACCGAACAAATGTAAGTGCTTCATTTCTTATCAGTTTTACTTTGTGCATCATAGAGTTTGCATTGAGAATAACACAAAATTTAGGTGTAGGGGTGGGAACTAGTCATCTTTTCTCTTTATCATACTATTTTTTTCTTCTTTTTATTTCATATTTTCTTGCCGTTTCATTCCCTTAAAAAATTCACTTGCCAACTTGATAGAGTTAATTAATAATTGGTCTACTTGATAAATTTATAATTTTCTAATTCTTAGTCAGTTTTAAAACTCAAGTTAACCTTTTACGATAACTATAAATATATTTATTAAGAAATAATTTTCAAAATAGTATACTTCACTATCGTCTAACTTAGACTTGTAATTAAAGTAATGAAATTTTTGCACACTTAGCTTAGAGTGGAAAATATCATTTCAAGTTCACTTAATCTAAATATTTCTTTCAATACA
>JBAKGM010000412.1:13820838-13831935 GCA_037177215.1 Asparagus racemosus | reverse complement strand
GTTGTATGTTTAGAATTATTTGAGGGGATTCTAAAAATGAGACTGAGATGATAGATCAATTAGAATTTCCTTCATTTCTTATTTGAGTTGTTAACTTATTCAAATCATTGTTCAACAATGATGATTCTCAAAGAGAATCAACTGATTCCAATGATGAGAAGTTGAGTAATAATCTTTAATCTAATATGGAGGTGCAATTTGAAGAGAATTGGAAACCCCATTGGAGGAGAATTCAAAGTATTTTGACGTGAGGTATGAATCAAATCATGATTGTTTCTTTATTTTTTTTTCATCGAGTGAATACGGCGTACCACAGATGTTTGATGAAATGTCAAAAGGAGATGAGTTTGTTGTATGCTCTTTTGATTGTTTTGAGTATTATTATGGTCACACTACATACGTAGTTTAGACTACATTTACTTAGTGATGGACAATGAACGAGAGATGGGACTAGCTATCACACCATATTTTGACACATTGCTGGATAGGAAATGGCAAAACTGCAGTACAACTCTCTAACGTTTTAGTCATATTTCAGTTGGGTCCTTAACCTCTGAAACTAATCAAAGAAGATCCCTAATGTTATTACCGTCATCAAATTCAGTTATTTTTTTGCCGTTAACTGGTGCTGACGTGGATGAACTTTTTGGTCATTCTCTATTATAATTGCATTTTAACTGCTGACTGGACCCCCTCTCTCTCTCTCTCTCTCTCTCTCTCTTCTTTGCCGCATGTACCACCATCTAATTGAACCCATGATCCTATTTCCAAATCAAAGAAAGCTCAAATCCCCTTTCTCAGTCCCTAGATCCCCTTTCAATAAACCCTAAATCTCCTTTTGCTGAAGCTGAAATGAGTTTAAGCTCGAGTTTAGATAACATGCCCCTTTGTCATAGTGGTAGAAAGGCTACAATTGGAATGTCAAAAAAGGAACGAAGTAAAGGGAGAAAGTTCTTTGGATGTTCTATGTGGGATGAAGCATTTGTTCAAGCTGATGTTCTTTTTCGTGTTAAATGTAAATGGATTATGAAGGATTTTGACTATGGTTTTGTTATTCTTGAGGAGTTGTAATCAGATATTTGGAGTATAGTGTGCTTGTAATTTCACTGGTTGATTTCTACTCTATTATTTAACATTTTAAGTGAAAAACTGAACTCCTCGCCTTAGTAATTCTCTTTTCATAAGGAGCAAAACTAGCAACTTCCCTGATCAAATTCTTAACAAAGTGCATCATTTTGCTAGTTTTCTGAAATACAAGAGAGGCAATAAATATTATACAAAGAAGAAAATACTATAACCATTACTTGAAGAAAATTGTTCTTCATACAATCAATCAGATAGACTGACAAACTTCACCAGCATTATGGCAAATGGCATCAACTTTGAATATCAAAGTTATTCATGCACAAAAGAAAAGGCAAATATAGTAAGTATATAAAACTTTAAACTTGAAAAATAGCAAGATAGTCGAGTAGGAAAAGTTCTACCCGTGAAACATTCTTCCATAGCTAAACCCAAGTATACTAATATCTTCCAAGAAAGCTTCCACATCCAAATATTCAATACAAAATATCCCAGTTTTCATTCAGTACACAAATACCCCCATTTTGCATTCATCCCAAAATATTGTGACAGTGGCACATGCATACAAGTATGACAATAGAATCCAAAAGACTAGTAATAGTCAACAAAAGCATCTACATATTAGACAAAATCAGGGTGTAGCATGACTTGGTCCATCCTTGTGAGACTTCCCAGTAGTTGATAGTTGTGTTGAGCATGCCCTTGTATTTAGCCTTAGATCTACATCAACGTAGTATATAACCCAAACATGTTTTAGACAAAGAGCAATCATGATAAAATTTCTTTGAAAGGAGTATAACATAGAGCATCAAACTTACAATTGCCACAGAACTACTAGGTAAACCACTTTGAGATCCATTTTGAGATCGCGTCCTTTTCTTTTCTTTGGCACAAGAGCACACTAACACACAGAACAAAATACAACTTCAGATATAAAAAATGTGTAATTACTTGAAATAAATGGAATAAAACAAGTACAACTATGCTTACAGCGGGTCCCTATTTTTGTGTCTTGTATATACCCTTCCTTGGTGCTTTCTTCCTTGCTGCATGTAACAACCGTGATTTTTCGATACGTATTTTTTAATGTTAAAAAAATACTAAATGATATTTTGCATATTTGGATATTGTGTTTAATTATATCTTTAATGATAGAATTTGTTAATATTTAGTTAATAATATCATTAGATTAATTGTTACAAAATTATCATGATATTTAATCAGTATTTTAAATACATAATTAATAGTATTTACACCACGTGTATTACACGTGTAATTAACTCTAACCCCATATATAACTATATATTATTATTCCTCTTTTTCAAACTTCAGCAACCCAAACCCCTTTCTTTTCCTCATTTCCGCCGCCCACAAGAGAAAAATTTCTTCTCTCAACCACTCCTGTACTCTCATCTTCCCTCTTTTTCTCTCTCTCCGTACAAACCCAACACTAGCCACAAAAAATACGTCTCCCCTCCCTCTTCATCAACTCTCTCTCTCTCTCTCTCTCTCTCTCTCTCTCTCTCTCTCTCTCTCTCTCTCTCATCTCAACTCTTTTTCTCTCCTCGTGCCCTCTTCTTCCTCCCCCTCTCTCTCACGTTCTCTCTCTCTCTCTCTCTCTCTCTCTCTCTCTCTCTCATCTTTCTCATGCTCTCTCTCCGTTCCCAGCCACCCACAACGCAGCCACCTCCCCTCCCCACACCACAACCACCCGCACCTCCCCCTCCTCTTCCTCTCTCCCGCACCAACACCACCAGCTCCTCTTCCCTCCCCGAAGCACCCCCAGCCACCTCACCCACTGCTGCTCCGCCTCACCACCAACTCCCCGTCAGATCCACCACCGCCCTCTCCTCCTCGCCGCCTCCTTCCCCACGACCACGAGCGTCTCTCTCCTCCTCCTCACATCATCGCCTCCCCCTCTGGCCTTCTCCCTCAACCCAATGGCCAGCCTCTCCTTCCCCGCGACCGCCTCAGCTCCGCCACCCCATCTCGCCTCCAGCCTTGCCTCCTCCCTCCAGCCTTCTCCCTCACCCAACCCCACAACACCACGACTGCCCCTCGCCACTCTCTTTCCCCTGCCAGTGCCACTGCCCTCACCACAGCCCCGCCGACCGCCCAGACCACGCCGTCAGCCACCGCCACACCTCTCTCCTCACCCTCAGCCTCACCCTCCCCGCCAGCGCCCCTCTTCAACCCCGCCTGACCACTCGCAACCGCAGCCACCTCCCCTCACGCCACCAATAGCCGCTCAGCCCCGCCTCGCCAAACACCCGCACCTCCTTTCTGCCACCACCAGCTGCACCTCACCCGCAACCGTCACCCAAGCCACCTCAATCACCGCCTAGCCTCTCTTCCCCACGCGTCGCCAAACCCACAACCCAAACAGCCCCACCGCACGACCACGCCACCACCTCTTCTCTTGGCGACGCCGCCGCGCCACCAACAGCCACAAGCCGACTGTCAGTGCCGCCCTCTTCAGTCGCACGATCACGAACCGGCACGCCAACACCCGACACCCACCGGATCTCGTCTCATTGTTCTGCCGCCGCCGTTGGTCAGTAGTTCGCCGTCGGTCGCCCGTCGTCCGTAGTTCGTCGTCGTTTGTTCTCCGCCATCATAGTTGAAATCGCAGCCGATCCACCGTATGCAAGACCCTACTACCCTTTGGACTCGTATTTTACTTTTTAGAATTATTTCTGCAATTATTATATGCAAGATTCCGTACTCGTTTTGACTCGTATGCATATTTAGAATTATTATATGCAAGATCCCGTGATCTTTTGACTCGTATCTATATATTTTTTTGAATATTAGAATTATTATCTGCAAAAAAATCTGTTACCTGTTGATTCGTATTTACAATTTTAGATCAATTATGAATTATTATATGCATCGGTTGATGATGATATATTGTGAACTACGTGGATCGACTAATGTTGATTGCAATGTTGTTAGTAAGGTTGTGAGATATTATTTTTATTAGAAATAGGTAGCTGAAAATACTATTTTCGAAATAATCGTGAGAAAGACTAGCTAAAGGAACTAATTCATTACTCAGACTCGCATTTTATTTTTTATAATTATTTATGAATTATTAGGATTTTTGAAGTAATAAATTGTAAGTTATGGACAAAGTGATATTTTAGAATAATTGTGAGGAAAAATATTTTAAGAAATTATTTTATCAAAGGATCGTTTGAAATATTAAAGTAAATTCTACTTTATAATTTTAAAATAAAAATTTTATTTTTAGAGTTTACAATGAAAAACCTAATTTTAAAAGGGATTTTGGAAAAAGATTATTTTGATTATTTTAATAGTGCACGTTTATGTGATACAAGCCGTGACATTTCATGTATGAAACGCACGTGATTTTCAGTTTTCTTTTACGCAGATATTAAACTAAGTGTTGTTCAGTTACTGATAATTTTATGAGACGTTTCGGGATTCTAAGTAGTGAGTTATTGATGTTCCCGGTTTGCCTGTGCATTTAATTATTCATGGATATTGTTCACGCATATTGCATTCTATTCGTGATTCTTACTCTTGTTTTACGAGCGTTTTCATGTACCTGTTATGCTATTTAATGTTGCATAGAGTTGGTCACATTTTCACTATCTTGTTGCACTAAGAACCGTTAGTAGTTTAAGACTTAGGACTTGTGCATCATGAACGTGACTTAGTGACATGTGTGAGTTGTGTTGACTATAATTAGGAGGTGAACCAGTGATTCGTTTGACCGTATCGTTAACTTGTAATTACTTGAGACCTTGGGTTGGGAAAGTCTTGGTTCATGTTATCCGATGTGACTGTTGATGTATCTTCCAGACTCACTCTAAGTGAACCGTTTCGCACTTGGGGTTGGTTTGTTGAGCCAGTGAATGGTTTCGCATGTGGCCAGTGAAATCATTTCGTCACCTGAGTCCTACTTGTGTCCGGACAAGCTGGAATCAGATTGAGTGTAGTCCTCTGACCGGATCATTTCCCAGCATTGGATGCGCGTAGAGGAATATGAACAGTCAGTTATCCAAGTATATGAACATTGACTCTTGTGAGATATAGACCAGAGACCTGATATAGGATGGCTAGACTCTAATATCAAGTTGAGACTTTAACAGTTAGAACACCTGGTTGTACGGACACACGAGTTGCACTTGATACTTATTTCAGTTATATGTTCCATCCGTATATAATTCAGGGTTAATATTTAGTTATATACAATCTGAGACATATGGTATATACATGAGGATTTCCTTGGTTGGATTATTTCGCTCGACGTACTACGTCTCGTTTTGTAGATTTCTAAATATTAATTATCCAGAGGTACATGGATAGTTACTTAGATTGTTATACCTGAATCATTCACAGTTTCTAATTACTAGCATGCATTTATATTTATTATTATACTGCCATCTCATTGTGGGATCTTGCCGTGTGTTATACACGCTGACGTACTACATTCTCTTGGTGTACGTCAAATTTAGATGGCGAACATGTCCAGTATAGAGAGGTATCGGAGCTAGGGTATTCCCAGCAGGATTACCGCACCGTTGGGGCAGAAGAACTGCCAGAAGCCTAGATTTTTATTTATGCAGTAGATGTCGGACGTTAGATTTCATTATATTTTCTTTAGCTCAGTAGATGTTCCTTGACTATTCAGTTTAGTTTTTATCAGGATGTATTTCGAGCTATTATTTATTATCTGGGATGATATTCCCTTGGTGATATGTATTCGAGTAGTTCTGGATATTGTTTATTACATTCTTGCTGATCGTGACTGTGATTGTGAGACCTGTGATTTTTATTATGATTATTGCTTGACGCTTGGCGCATTAGGCTGATGAGAAGAGTTTTTTATTTTATACTTCTCGATCTAATACGTCACAGGCTTGTTCGCGTCCCGTTTCCATGTAATTTGGGAAGCGGGGCATGACAAACATGCTAAACATGTTTGTGCATTTAGTAAGGGGAACAGAGAGAAACTTATTTCATCATGTTTGGAAAGTTTAATAAAGTGAAGGAAAAGGAAGGGAATATATATCAATTTACATAAATAACTTTACATGTACAATACTCTTTTACTAATATAAGCATAAAATTGTCTTCGTGTAATAGGTACCTTAACTTTTCTATGGTTACACCCCAATTTGGGGTGAAAACAAAATTTTAACTTTTCTCACCTTAGTTATAACTTTCCTCCCATTATCTATATATAGCAAATGAGTTTCTAAACAAGGTTAATGAGTCTTTTACCTTCCTTTACCTTCTATTAAACCCAATTCAAATAGGTCCTTAAAAGGATAAATTGCAAGAAACATCCCTCTTTCTCATGAATTGAGGGAGGCTTTAGTGCTAATAAATGATTGATGCGAGTTTTGCAATTTTTAGAATGATAAAATGCAAGTAATATCATCCTTTCTCATGAATTGAGATGCGCTAAGTGCTAGTAAATGACTTAATGGGACTCTAGCGCAAACTAAGGCATACATGATGGGGTTATATGCAATTTACACAACCTAAGAAGAACAACTCGGAGGTAGGTTAGGGTACCTGCCATCAAACATGCCGCTTAAGATCATGTAGCATAGAGAATAATACTACTTTCCAGACTAACAAAAGATCTGAATGGAGAAAGAAGATAAAGAGTGTAGATATTGTAAGACATAAACTTGCCAAAAATATTTAGACATGACACGAGCCAAAGAGCAAAAACCAATAACACATCTTCAATCAACTTAACTAATGCAGTTCATACATTTTGAAATCTTACCTCTTGCAACTAGCCAATAATTCTCAAAGCATGCAATGGAAAGATGATTTATGCCAAATAAACTTATTAGATTAATATGCATTTTTAGATGCGCTGTGATTTTTAAAGCTCAAATTTCTGGTTGTAATCCCAAGTTCACTATATAAGCTTATAAATTAGCAACTTCTTTTCCACAGAATCACCCTCACTCCTAACAAAACAACTCTAACAACAGCATCATCAGCAGCAATATGCAAAGATTTTTTCCTGAAGGAAAGGACATTTAGGATCTGGTCGTCTTGATGGTAATTATCCCCTAGAGAGAGCACAGTTTTGCACTAAACATTAATCACTTGTGATGTTGTTTAATTTAGATCTGAGGAGATGTAATCCAGATGGGTGGAGGCCGTGTCGATCTCATCTCCGAAAGATAGCAAGTCTCAATTTTGAACATTCTGATATCACGAGCCATTTTCTTCGTCTCAGAGCTCCCGAGTATTTCCCAATGGTCATCCGTAAAATAAACGCAGTTCTCTTCTAGCCAAGATATTTCCTTTGCCGAGAAGGACATGGAGCACAAGTGTTAGATATTTTGTTAAGAAAAGACAATTTTGCCTTCATGAATAGTAATAAATTTTTTATAATTAAAATATATATTAATTAGCAATTAAAAATATGTGTAACGGCTATATATTTATGAGGAACGTTACAAAAATTTATGATGAACGTTACCGTATTAATTGCGAGTTTTGTAACGTCTCTTTCAAACACCATATATATAGTCGTATGTTGAGCTCGGTTTTGATATGGAAAACAACAAGTCTCTTCTCTCCTCTTCATATTATTTCTTCATAGTATTGGTTTTATTTTTTGGGCAACTTTCTTCATCTGAGCAGAAGCTCTGTACTCTCGCCCGAGTTCAGAGGCCGGCCAATTCTGGGGGTTTTTACCGCTAGGGGAGAGGGGATCATCTGCACCAGGGCGATAGGCGGGTCCTTAATCTTCTAAGGCAGTGATTACACGACTGCTCCTAATCAGGCCAGATTTAAGTATTTATTTTTATTCAGATTTAATTTACATGCTAATTTAAGTTTATTTGAATTTTTCCAACACCAAGAACCTCCAAAGAGAGAGCAATCTCCCAAGCTCGTTACCGGAATCCATACGCCGGTTTTAGGGTCCAGACTCCGAATCTCAATTTTGTACGTCTTATACATAAATTCATCATCCACGAAGTCATTTTCCCTATATACATGCAACAGAACCCGAGGTGAGTCCACCAGATATCTGGTGCCAGAACAGTCATCGCTATATCCCTTGGCAAACAATGAATCCCCAGGAGAATAGTATGGGCAGCTGAGATCGATAGCATACACGTCGCCAAAGTTAGAAAGTGCGAGGAATTTACCATCACGATACATGACATCTGCCTCATATCATATAAGGATTCAAAAGGTTCCGCTCACTCTCGCCCGGTCTAGTAAACATGAGAATACCACATGACAAAACAAGCTTTTTTTTTTTTTATTCCAGGAGGCGGTCTGGCTTCTTCCAGGTTCCCGTATTCCTCGCCGTAGAACCTGTAAACTTGTTTGGGAGCCCGCAGGGTCATAATAGGCTCCACCTCAGGAACGGTTGATCTGAGATCTAGTGGAGGGATTGAGAAGGCTAGGATTGGATGCAGAAATCGCCGTGGTCACAGCCGTTGTTGCCATCGCCTGAGAACAATAGAAAAAGGCTGATTCTTTCGGAGGGGGAGAGGACGGGGCATGGCGTTTGCCGGCGAGGCGATGGAAGCCCATGAAGTGCTGACAGCGGAGAAATTGGCGTAATCAAGGGCTGAGAGACGCTGGGCGATGAGGATGAGTATATCGCTCAAAAGATTCGCCCAGTCGGCATCGAGCGCCATGGCAAGGGTTCCGACGGGGGTTAGAGTTGCTAATATTATTATTATCCAAATATTTATATAGAGTCTGCTCGCGAATCCTATCCGACGTAGGTGGAAGTTTCGTTGTCAGTAAGGACTCTCTGCAAGGAGGTAAGGTTTCCGATAAAAAAAGGAAAAAGGAGAGCTATTAAGAAGTATGCTTAGATGCATTGTAATTTTTGTGTGGTGTTTTTAAAATATGTTTGACCTTTTATAATGTTAAAACATTAAACATATTTTTAATATATTTAATATTAATTATAATGTAATCTATTTTAATTAATGTATTATAATATTACATATAAAATTAACAGATTATAATGTTATTAATAATAATGTATTAACATTTTATTTTCATAATATAATATATTATTATTATTATTATTATATTACTATTATAATTATATTAACAATATTAATATAATTATAATATTAATATTGTTATAGTACATGTAATTTATCATTGATAAGTTATTTACTTCATAATATGTAATTATTTGTCATTATTTTAATTGTAATATATTATTATTTATTATATAATATATTATGAATATATTATATTCAATCATTTATTCTTAAAGGATTTATTATTTTATTATTAAATATTATTATTACATAACATGTTAAAAAATTTTAATGTATTATTCAAACATTAATGATATATTTTATTAATTAAATAATAAAACTAATATTATGATGTAATATATTAAATAATATAATATACGTTAATGTTATATCATATTATGTTATGTAACAAATATATTATATTTTTATTAATATATTTAATTTATTAGTTTTTAGTATTAATATAATATATAATAGCATTTAAAATATAATTATTATATTATATTAATTATAATATTATAATATTATATGTATTATTTATTATAGTCCTGAACATTTTTTACTACTAATTCTTGAGTATAAGAGGAAAAGTCCTTACTTTAGATGAATGAACATTTTAATCCTTTGATTAGGAGTTGCCCGGACTCGCTCTACCGAATCAAGAAGACAGCTCATTTCCTTTGCCTAAGCCATACTGATCAACAGTTTCATGGACGACTCGAAAGGCAGTATTAGTCGACCCTTCGGCTGCCTTCGTAAAATGACTCGAATACTGATACTAGTCGATCCTTCAGTCGACTACCTTTATGGACGACGCAAATTGTAACACCTGTGATTTTTCAATACGTATTAAAATATTAAATGATATTTTGTGATTTTTCAATACGTATTAAAATATTAAATGATATTTTAAATATTTGGATACTATATTTAATTATATATATTTTAATGATAGAGTTTATTAATTTTTTAGTTAATAATATTATTTGATTAATTGTTACAAATTTTCATGATATTAATCTGTATTTTATTATTTCATTACGTATTTTACAATATCAAAATACTAATGATATTTTAAGTAATTACATATTGTATTTAATTATATATTTAATGATAAGGATTATTAATATTTAACTAATAATATTATTTGATTAATTATTACAAATTATCCTAATATTAGATTTGTATTTTAAATATGTAATTAGTAGTATATTATATCACGTGCAATTTACGTGTAGTAAACCCTAACTCTAACCCTATAAATACATATATTTTTTTATTTAAAAAA
Organism: Asparagus racemosus; assembly: GCA_037177215.1. Lineage (NCBI taxonomy): Eukaryota > Viridiplantae > Streptophyta > Magnoliopsida > Asparagales > Asparagaceae > Asparagus > Asparagus racemosus. The sequence goes on along the minus strand of JBAKGM010000412.1, from coordinate 13,821,543 downwards.
AATCCCAGCCACCTCCTATTCCTTGTCTTCTGCCGCCATCCAAGAGAGAAAAAAACAAAAGAGAAGAAAAAAAAACTGCATCTCTCCTCCCTGCTCCTCCTCCTCGCCGTTCCCATTGCTGCCGCTCCTCCCTGTGCCACTCCCCAAGCCGCTCCCCTCCTCTTCTTAGCCACGCACCGCAGCCCCTGCCGCTCTCACCCGCGCCCACCCCCTCCTCTTCCTCTCTCCGGCCTCCCCTCTCCCTCCCTCGCCTCCTCTTCGTGACCAGCCACGCCGTCAGCCCCGCCTCTTCCCCTTAACCGCCGCCGACAGCACTTCCTTGTCGCCGCCTCACCGCCCCAGCCACACAACTTGCAGCCGCCTCTCCCACAGCCTTGCCCAGCCACCCGACGCCAGCCTCATCTCCTCCAAACAGCCCCGCAACTTTGCCGTCACACCGCCACCCAACAACCGGGCCCTAGCCGCTTTCATCGTCGTGGACGCTGCTCGAGTGTCGTGCAGCCTCGACAAGTGTCGTACAGTTCGCTGAGCCGTCGTGCAGTCCCGTGCATGCCGTTCAGCATGTCAGATCCAGTCGTAGTCAATCCGTTTGACAACCTGAGGCAAGATCCCGATATCCATTAACTCACATTTTATATTTATTAGATTAATTATGGATTAAGTATATGCAAGATCCCTCTTGCTCATCATCTTGCCTACTTTATT
>JBAKGM010000412.1:13808626-13819147 GCA_037177215.1 Asparagus racemosus | reverse complement strand
GGTGCTTGTTTAAGACCATAAAGAGATTTAATTAGTTTACATACTTTTCTTTCATTTCCTGGAAGAATAAAACCTTCTAGTTGTTCCATGTAAACCTCCTCATTTAAATCTTCATTTAAAAATGCAGTCTTGACATCCATTTGATGCACAAATAATTTATGTATAGATGCTAAAGCAATAAAAATTCTAATAGATGTTATGCGTGCAATAGGTACATATGTATCAAAATAATCTATGCTTTCTTTTCGTCTAAACCCTTTGGCTAGTAATCTAGCCTTAAAAGCTTGAATAGAACCATTAAATGATATTTTCTTCTAAAAACCGATTTACATCCCATTAGCTTTGATCCTTGAGGTAAATCTACTAAAATTTGAGTTTTATTACCATTTATAGAATCCATTTCATCGTTGATGGCTTTTTTCCAAAAGGAAGCATATCTATATGTCATTGCTTCTATAAAGGTTTTAGGATCATTATTTAGATTAAAACTTATAGGATATTTACTTAAAATGTTGTTGTTCTTATCAACTTCAACAAGAGAAATAATTTGTTCAGGAGAAATAAAATATAAAGGTAATGTTTTCTCTTTTCTTGCTCTAGTACTTCTTCTTGGTTCTGATACTTTTTTAGATGTGCTAATTTTCTTAGCATGAAAATCAGAACTAGAAATATCACTATAACTAGGCAGAATAGGAATATTTTCAACCTTCTCAGAATCTGTAGAAAACTTATTTTCAAAGAATTCAACATCTCTAGATTCAACAGTAGTATTAGAAGATAAATCAATTAGTCTATAAGCTTTACTATTTTTAGCAAATCAAATAAAAACACTTTTAATGACTCTAGGTCCAAATTTTGATCCTAAACCAGAGTAGGAATATTTTTAACATTCTCAGAATCTGTAGAAAACTTATTTTCAAAGAATTCAACGTCTCTAGGTTCAACACTGGTAGTAGAAGATAAATTAAGTCGTCTATATGCTTTACTATTTTCAGCAAATCAACATCTATAGGTCCATGTTATGTTCTTTTAGGATCATGAACTCTATAATAAGCCAAACACCCCCACACTTTAAGTTATAACAGATTAGATTTCCTACCTTTCCATAATTCATTAGGGCTTATGTTTGGCTTTTTAGAGAGAATTCTATTATGTATATAGCATGCCATATAAAGTGCTTCACCCATAAAGTAAAGGTAACTTAGCATTATTAAGCATATAATTTATCACTTCTTGTAAACTTCTATTTTTCTTTCAGCTAAACCATTTTGTTGGGGAGTGTAAAGTGTTGTGCATTGATGAATAATACCATGTCTTCCACAAAATGTATTAAAAACATCAGAAAAATATGCATCACCTCTATCAGAACGTAACACTTTAATTTTCTTTTCAAGTTGATTTCAACTTCTAATTTGTATTTTTTAAACATGTCAAAAGCTTCATTTTTTTATTCTTAAAAGATACACATACATATATCAATTGCAATCATCAATAAAAGAAAAAAAATATCTTTTTCCTCCTCTAGTTAGCATGCCCTTTAATTAACATATATTAGAATGTACTAAATCTAAAACTTTAAAATCTCTATGGAAAACACTTGGAAAAGATTTCTTTATTAATTTAGACTCAGCACAAATTTCACATTTATCAAATTTACCATTAAAGTTAATGAAGTCTTAATTTTTTATATTTTTTAAATAGCGAAACTTTAAATATGCTAAACGATCATGCCATAAATAAGAAGATTCAACAATATAAATAGAAGATATAACTTTATTATTATTATGAGTTTATACATTCCATCACAAGAGTAGCCCTTGCCCACAAACATCCCGCTCTTAGACAGGATTACATTGCTTGACTCAAAAGCAACTCGAAACACTTTCTTACAAAGAAGATCAATAGAAACTAAGTTTTTCAAATTTCAAGTACATACATAACATTCATAAGAGTCAATTACTTTCCAGAAGTAAAATCTATCTCAACCCCTTTTCTAGAAACTTTTGCAAAAGCATTGTCCCCCATTTGTACATCAATAATTTCTAAAATTTCTTTAAATCTTTTGAACATAGATTTGTCCTCGCAAATGTGGATTGTCGTAGTACGATCAAGACCAAGGACATGTCTACTTCGGCTATGGGAGCTAAAGGCCCTAGTTGCAAGGCTAAGAAACCTAAGTGAAAGGGTTTCACCAAGGGGGCTTTGAAAGGAGTTCTAAAGAAGAAGAAGCCATTGAAGAAGGTAGTTAAGCTAACTGACAAGAGCAGGGTCAAGTGCTTCAACTACAATAAGACCGGCCACTTCGCACATGAGTGTGCAGAGCAAATAAAGATAAACACTTTTGTCAGTCTAGCATGTATCGCTAGTTCTGTATCTGTTGCTAATTCCACTTTTTCTTAGATTGTAGATTAGAGAGCAACAAACCACATCTGCTAGGACAGATCGGGTTTCGTAGAGTTCTGGAAGATTCTAGCTGGGAATAGGAAGATTCACATAGTGAACAAGTCAAATGCAAAGGTGATGGGCATTAGCGATTATAGGCTTCCCCTCTATTTAGGAAATGAATGGATCTTGGAGGACATTTTATATGCCTCTAGCATGCGAAGGAATCTTGTTTTAGTTTCAAGGATGATGTCTTTAGGATATGGCATTTATTTTGAGAATGGTTTAGTTAAATTTGTAGTAACTGACCTTTGCTTGGTGTTGGACACAAGATTGATAGCTTATTTGCTTTTGATTGTAACTTTTTAGTAGGCAATAACACTGCTTTATTTTCTACTTTATTTTGTCCTATAAATTCTGTGATTGGATCTGATTTAAAGCATAGTAGACTAGGTCACATCGGACGGACATGATGAGTAGGCTCATCAAGGGTGGCCTCTTTGGTACTCTTGCCAAGGTGGACCTGTCCACCTGTAAACATTATCTCACAGGTAAAGCCACAAGGAAGCTACTTGGCAAAGCAAAAAAGGGCAACCACTCCGTTGCATTTAGTACACTCTGATATTTGTGGACCTATGAACATGAAGGCAGATGGTGAGCACCTTATTTCTCACTTTATAGATGACCACTCTGGATATGGTCATGTATATTGATTTCACACCGATTTGAGGCATTGGATTGCTTCAAACGCTATATGAGTGAGGTGGAAAATCAATTAGGCAAAAGCATTAATGCTTTGTGCAATGATCATGGTAGAGAGTATCGATCCATTCAATTCAAGAAACTATGTGATGAGAGGGGAATCATCAGATAGTTGACATGTCCTATATTCCATAACAAAATGGTCTTGCGGAAAGGAGAAATAGGACTGTAGTTGATATGGTTCGGACTATGATGGCATAGACCAATCTACCCATTTCATTTTAGGGAGACGCGCTATTGATGGTGACATACATTTTGAACCATGTACCTTCAAAATCAGTACAGTTCTATGAGTTATGGATAGGCGAAAAGGCAGCGTTGGATCACTTACATCTATGGGGGTGCTGGTTATATACACACCACTTCTCATCAATATGGGAAGCTGGGCCCTAGAGGAAAATAGTGTATAGCTATACGCTATTCCAAACACTTTAAGGGATGTGTGTTTATAGATGAGCAGGATGATGCCACTGTGATTGAGTTAGAGTCATGGGATTTTGAGCTCCTCGAGGAGGATTTCTCGTGCAGTGAAGAGATAGGTCAGGATTCGGGTTTGTATGAAACCAATGACATTGTCACGAAGCCAGCAATATAAGAGGAAGAAGTTCCTCTACCAGTTGGATACAATGAGAGTGAGATGCCTGCAGATGACATACAACCATCTATGGAATCTCAACCTTGAAAATTGTCACGCGGACTAGTACCTAGGCAATATTTTGAAATTGATGGAGAAGAGTTCATGGTAACACCGTATGATATTGTGGAAACCCAAATCTTTTGATGATATTGTTTCTAGGCCTATAGTGAAAGAGTGGAAGACAGTAATGTATGAGGAGATTGAATCAATGAGGAAGAACTAAGTCTCGGACTTGGTAGATCTTCTAGCAGGACACAAAACCATTAAGAACAAGTGAGTTTTCAAGGTTAAGCAAAAAGAGGATGAGAGAATCAACTGGTGCACGGCATGCTTGGTGGCGAAAGGGTACACTTAGAAGAGTGGGATGGACTATGAAGAGACATTTTCTCAGGTGGTGAGATTTGATTCTATTCGCATGATATTGACTCTTGTAACGAAAATGAATCTTAAACTAGTCCAGATGGATGTCAAGACAGCTTTTTGCTATGCAGAACAAAAAAAAAGAAGATCTATATGGATCAGCCTACTAGTTTCATTACCGAAAAACTTAATAGAGGGTGTGTCAGTTGAAGAGATCTATCTATCTCTTGAAATAGTCTTCCAGTGTGTGGTATTTTCAGTTCCATCGAACCATATTGGGTTTTGATTTTTGGGTAATTGATCAAGATAGTTGTTTCTATCTACGCCGAGCTAGTAATACATTTGAGATCCTATCATTACATGTTGACGATATATTATTGGCCAAGAATAACATGGAATCCATTAATGCCACTAGGAGTTGGCTGTCCTCTACCTTTGAGATGAAGGACATGAGGGATGCTAGACTTATCCTTAGAATTTAGATTCTGAGGGATCGTTCTAAGAGAACCTTAGGTTTTTCTCAGTAAACTTACATAAGGAAGATCTTAGAATAGTTTAGCATGAAAGGTTGGACCAATTTGGCATGCCTAGTTTGAGCTAGGCCCAAATCAAACTAAGGCTATTTTTAGATCAGCTACACTCAATTCAATCAAGCATTGATGCACAAAAGGAAAAGCTAATTTTTCCATTAAACTCAAGAAAACATTACACTGGAGCTAACTCAAAAAATAAAAATACAGCCTCTCACTATGACGGCTATTCATCCTTAGAGTCATCCCTAGTAAATCTCTATGGGTCTTCGCAGGGAATACCATCTAAACCTCTTAATAGTCCTTCATAGATTCTAACGTCGAAATTGCTAAATAGACACCTCGCTATTTACCTCCAACGCCTTCTCCGCCTTGTTCTTTATGAGTTATTCAAGATTTTCCTTCTTTACCAACAAAAGATCTACTAACTAGCGAAGGAACATGTTCTCCTCCTCAAGCCCACTATCGGTCATGGCTAATTGTTGATGAAACCACTTAATGACTTCCTCCATGCCAACGAAAGGCATGATTGTTTAGAAAGAGTAAGGAAGAATGGTGAAGTTCACCTATTAATAGGCCAGCTACACTAATAGGCACATGGCAAGTGGCAAAGTTCGCTTCATACCCGGCCCTCCTATTTATGATAAGGAACTTTGACTAAAGATAGTGCCCCTTTCCAAGATAGCTGATTAGGCCATTCATACTTAGGTTCAAGAGACCCACGTCTAGTTCGAGTTACGCTCAAACTCTAGACCCAATACTACACCTAAGTTAGCTGCGCCCAAATTAGCCGCAGCTTGTATTATCACGCGTGAAATTTTGACAACACTTCAACTACCAAAAAGAAACAACCATTATGCTTCTCAGTATGCCTCTGTATAAAATTTCTCATTGCTGACTAACATGTTTATCAGTACACCTCTGAACGGCATCACCTTGTTTCTTCGATAAGTTTAAAAAATTCACCTCTTTCAAAGCATTTCTCTAGTTTGTTCTACGAATCATCAACAAGAGCCTCCTTCATAGGCTTATTAGTTTGCCTTTGCCAAAATGATTTGTCATCATATGCTCATTAGTATGCCTCTGACAAACTACTTATCAAAATGATCCTCCGTCATGGCCTACATAGGACCAACAAGAGGAGGGCTTCTCAGTACACATCTACTGAGAAGGTCACCGTCACAATCATCACTACACCTCTGAATGGTAACGTATCATCATTATGATGAAGAGAGGCTCTTCAAGACTATTCTATATAGAATGATCTTAAGATGAGTCTATTAGAACCGTCTCAAAAGGAGTCTATCTCAAAATATTTAATAGTACACTCTACCAAGATAATCATCTATCAAGCTCAACAGTACGCCTCTAAAGACAACATCCTTACTGATATGTCCAACATCAAACCTTTATCATATTCTATTTCAGAATGTTCAACATTACACCTTAACCAAGACAAACGTCTATCAAGCTCATCGGTATGCCTTTGAAGACAACCCCTTTTTTTGATATGTTCAACACCACACCTCCATCGGATCACATCTCGGAATGTTTAACATTTCACTTCTACCAAGATAATCATCTATCAAGCTCATCAGTACACCTTTGTCAAATCACATCTCAAAATATTCAACATTACACCTCTACCAACACAATTGTCTATCAAGCTCATCAGTACCCCTCTGAAGACAACCCCTTTCCTAATACATTCAACATCACATCTCCGTCAGACCATCTCCGGAATCTTCAACACTACACCTCTTCTAAGAAAACTCCACTATCAAAGTTCCATAGTACACGCTTTATAGTAACCTCCTCATCATCAAAATGTCATCATGCTTATTAGTGCACCTCTAAATGACGTCACTTTCACCGAAAGTGCTGTCAAGCTCATTAGTACGCCTCTGACATCTGCCAAACGTGGTGCTAAATTTCTAGAGATCTAAGCAAAGAGATTCTGAATACTTTGAAGGGGGTCTTCTATGCAGTCAAAAATTATAAACCATTCAAATAAGGATTAAAAGGGCATTTTGGTCATCTGACATGACCAGTGGACTCAAAAAAATCCATAAAGTTGGCTATAAAGGAAGGCGAACCCAAGATCCTAAGCCCAACAAGTTAAGATCAACATTTTGGCGTGGCCCTATCCCGCGTGAGCAAGACCTGCGTTGTGGTCAAAACTCCATTCCACTCCGAATCAAGACGATAACATTCCCTCAATCACTACGTGAGCTAATCGCATGTAACCTTACGGGAGTCAGGATAACCATGATTGATTGGACGCAGTCAAATCATCCAAATTCTTGCATTAAATTTATTGCATCTCCCTATACGGCTCACAAGGACCAAGACAAGCATTCTCTAACGTAGCACTCTAACTGAACTCAGGTGGCCGTTCAATCAGCCCGCACTGATATAAACAGGCATGCTGCATTAAATGCTATTGGACTCAATAGGGATACACTTATGTTTCAAGCGTAATGCATTTAATGCTCTATGACCAAAGAATGGTGCATGACATGGGAGACAATGCTACACGCAGCTTTATAGTCATAATGTTTTAAATGCGAGCTGACATGGGTTAATTGATTTGACAAGGAATAATGAACGAGTATGACCGCCGCATGGCTCCCTCGTAGCTGTGTGTACAGTTCAAGAGAAAGCTGTACATACCACATACAATCTGTGTGTACAGCTCAAACAGTCTGTGGCATTCAAGTCTTGCTCTGTAAGTGCAACCTTGATTACTTGAACTCATTGATCTTGTGTCAGATTTATTAGGCTTTTAGCATTCAATCCTCAATCATTGCTAGCATTATTTTTGACTTATTCAATGAGGTAAACCCTCTATAACAAGTTCATTCAATTTCAAGAAGCTTCGTACAATATTTTCAAGGCAAGCTAAAACTCTCAACAGTTACATAAATTTGGGGCAATTTAATTCATGTGCTTAGCAGAGCCAACGTCAAGTCTCTTCCAACACAACTTCCCAGAATCAAAACAATAACTAAAATACCATTTTTTCACAAAGATTCATAAAAGAAAAGGACTACTTTATTGTCTCAATCTTTTGATCCGAAAATATCTGAAAAACTAAGATTAGATCTCTTGATCGTAGAAATTAGTCTCAAATGCATTAATCTAAGTATTGAAACAATTGCAGTTCTATGATCAAAAAATATTCAGATACGAATCCAGATAGTTTTCTATATAACCATATTCATAACTACATCCTATCGGTTATAGATTTTAGTAACCATATACAACGGATACGGTTACAAATATTTCTGTGAATACAGATATGATTGTGCATCCATATGCGTAAGTCATCAGTTTCAATTGAAGGCCTTTTTGCAGCTATAGATGCGATTGTATTTATCAGTTGCAGTGAAATAAAAAAAACTAAAACTAATCCAAACATTGGAAGTTGTATGTAATTATAGCTCAAATCCTCTACAGCTTGCAACAAATCAAACAAACCTTCATAGGATCTATCATACTTGTTCAATAAAAAGAAGAACAAGACCTCTGAGCCACTTAAAAGTGCATGGTTTAATTGTCAAATTCGCTTCAGTTGTCCAGAACCCTCTACATAAAGGCATAATAGTAGTATATCACCAGAATTATTTGTCTTCACATATGAGGCATGCTGGAAGGGGCACTTCTGAAATCTATTAAGGCATACTCCAGTTATTATGGATATTTTTTATAAGGTTTAATTTTACTTATACCCTCTAAAGTTCGGAGATTTTTTCATATAACCTCTCTAAACTTCGTTTATTGCACTTGACCTCCCCCACCTTCACCTTCCCCTCCAGAGTAACACCGTCAACATTAAGAGCTCGCATGCTAAGCACATAACGGAAAAGAATGAAAAAGACCCTTATTTATTAAAGTCAACCTTTTCTAAAAGGGCATTTTTATCATTTGTCCATTAACAGGTAACGAATTGAGGGGTCTATTGAGAAAACTACAAAGTTTAAATAATTTATTTCAGACACCTCAAAGTTTGGAGGGTAAAGGTCGAAGAAACAAAGTTTAGGGTGTTATGTGCAACCCCCCAAAAAAAAGGTGTGTTTAAGTGAAATTAGTTTTTTTCATGATGAAATAAACGAGTATTCTTTAGTTTCTCTCGAAAATTAGCTGTAGATAAGTTCCCCTGCAATAATATTATGGCTCTAAACTTAACCCGACAAGAGGGGCCAGCCCAACGTGGGCACTGCTCTTTGTCCCTTTTTTCCACGAACCTTCTCCAACTCGATTTTTGTTACAAAAAAACTTCTATTATTTTGACAAATACCCAATTATTAGAGTGAGAAGAGTAAAGCGACATGGGTGACCCGGACAATTGGAAGATACTAATGTGACTCTCACAATTGTAAGTGAGATTTGAGTCTTAATTGTTCTGATGCAATCTTAAAAAGGTCAATATTATATATTTACAATTAACCACAAAAACGATATGTCCTACTTGATATCCCTTGGCCCCATAACGTACTAACCTTTATTCTCCTTATATTTCTTTGCATTTGATTGACGGTTTAAATAGAGGTCCTTTTACTCCACTTACACATATCTTTTGATTTTCTCGTTAATCTTCACCCTCCCAAGCCTTTGCTCCTCGTTTTGTTTTCTAGTACTTGGATGCTTTCTTTAAGGGATCGCCAATACAAGGATAAATTGCTTGAAATAAAAAAAAGTCGGGGAACAATTATACATCCTTTTTGCTCACTCCACTCAAGCCGACATGTTTTGTGAAAAATCTTTTGAGTAATTGTGTTAGTAGAAGGTCCTCATCCATTATGGAGAAGGTTAGCTGTCACTTAAAATGATCTTGGGGGTTTTCCATAGATCTATATTGATTAGGTTCAATGAACCTAACTTTCCTGACAAATATTGCTCAACAGTGATGTCTCACTAAGTTGGTATCAGAACACTAAGTTTTTAAAGGATATTGGCATTATAATTTCATATCCTTTACATAATCGCTAAGTTGGTATCAGAACACTAGGTTTTTAAAGGATATTGGCATTATAATTTCATATCTTTTACACAATCGCTTGCATAAGATGTTTTGGTGTAGATGTCTATCATTAACGCTCTGATTTAGCTTTTTGTTGTAATGATATTTTACCAAGTAAACTAATCTTACATATTGATTAAGAAGATATTGTTGCATGAAATTTTGAATTGCCCATTTTAAGATGTAACAAAATCACATGAGGACATGACATGTTGTATTGAGTTTGCATGTTGTGAAAAGTTGTTTAAGTCATTATGTCAATAGAAGGTCTCCTCATCCATAACGGAGAAGGTTACCTCTCATTTAACATGATCTTGGCTTTGGGTGTCAATATATCAATATGATTGGATTCAACGAACCTAATTGGCTTTACAAACATTGTTCAACGATCATACATCCAAAGTTGTTATCATAACCTCAGATTTTTAAAAGATCTTGACTTCTCAACCCATCAAGCCAGTAGTTTTTTTTTTTTTTTTTTTTTTTTTGGCGAAGAACACTGGCTTTGTACCAGCTAAGTAAACTTCAAGGTCTAGGCACCTCCTTTCGCAGTTTAGACCAATTTGAATAACATAAATATATATTGCAAATACCTAATAATTAGAAATTAGAGATGGACGTGCCATAAACACGGATGGACTCTAGGACTTTTGAGCCAAAGCCTAATCTCCAACCACTGAGCCACTTGAGAGGGTTACTGTAATGACATTTTACCACTTGTGTTCTTAAAGGTTATAGATTACAAAGAGATATTAGTAACTCCAATTTTAAATTCTCCATTTTAAGATCTAACAAAATCATGCATATATAAATATAAATAAATACAT
>JBAKGM010000412.1:13783736-13808526 GCA_037177215.1 Asparagus racemosus | reverse complement strand
TTAAATTTGTCCCAGGATAAAACAAGTCCCTAATCCAAATATAGCCTAAATTTAAATCTAAATTTTAGTTCTAAACGTGTAACACCCTAAATTGAAGTCCCAAAAAAAGGAGTCTGAATCAACAATCCTTCACAAATTAACCCCCAAAGAGATGTTCATGTTTGCAACAAAGGCTTACGATGACTATAATCAAATAGGCTGGCCCATTCTAACCCCTAAGGGTCTGTTCGGCTCTTTTTTGGTAACCCATGTGATTGCTACAATAATACGAAAAATGAGTGATCCGTCCAAGCTTGATAGCTACAATAAAACACCCCTAAATTGGCTCCTTCTACTGGGAATTAACAAGAGTCTGCTAACTCAGTTATTTGCCACATCAGATTCCACTTTGTCCAAACAAACACTATTTTTAATGTAATACTGTAGAAACCTGACAATTACACTATTACACCACCCAAAACAGCCCCAACTGAACAAAACCCAAAAGGGGTTATTGGTTGGTGTAATTTTAGAGTAAGTGAGAAAATTTTTAGAACTTTACTTTATTGTGTTATTCGTTGGGACAATGTGATTGTGATTTCACTTTAAGGTGTTATTAATGGGGACAATGGGATTAGGACAATTACTCCCACTTTTTCTAAAATTATCTCTATTCTATACAAACTTTTTGTTCCAATCTCCAAAAATTATCTCATTCTTAACTTTGGGACAATCATGAGAAAGTGAGATAATTTTGAAATATTAATTTATTAAATATCTAATATATGTTAATTGTATTATAATATATAATATATCTTTATTATATTATCTTATAAAATTCTACTATAACTTAAGATAATACAATATTATATAATATTATCTAATATAATATTATTATATATCATTCTTATATTATTATAATATTACTTTATATTCTTTAATATTGTAACAATAAAATAAAATATAATATTTTTAATAATATTATTTAATATTGTAGCAATAATATTATAATATTACTTTATATCATAATATATTATATTTTATTTTTAATAATAATATAATACTTAAATAATATTGTATTGAATAAAACAAAATAAAATAATATTTATATTTATATTAAATTAAATATTATATTATTGAAATATTATATTAAATATCTTGTTCCTATTATATCAGTTATTATATAATATATCATATTATTATAATATAATATAATATATTAATTAATAATATTAAATATAGTTATAATTAATTAGTAATTATAATATAACATATTATATTTTAGTATAAAATAAAATAATGTATTATATTATAATAACATCTAAATAATATACTAAACCAATTAGATAAATTAATTTATATTTAATTAATAAATAAATATTATATTTTAATAAGATGTTACCTCATTAATTATCACATGTGAATTAGCAAATAAAAACTTTAAATTATCCAATTATCCCTGTTTATTTCACTCTACCCAACTCAAAAATATTCCCCAAAAAAAAAAAAAGTCTATTGAAACAAATTTTCTCTTTGGCCCTAACTTGTCCCTAAAGATCTAAATCTAAAGCAATAAAAACTCGGAACCAGTTTAGATTAGGGCACTTTTCAACTGAGATCGCCGGAGAAAGAAAAACCGGCGACGGCCGCTACAATGTACGGATCAGCTCCGGCCGACACTATCGCCGAATCTGAGCGAACCGCGTTCCGAAAGGCAGAGAAGCGATACAAACTCTATAAGTCCCCTGCTCCGAGATCCAACAGGTACTTATCAAAAACCCTAAACCCCCGATTTCAAGATTTCTGGGGAACATGTTTGTGATCTTCTTTATTTTTTGCAGGAAGAAGAGTTCGATTAAGGAGGTAGATCTCTCCGATGTCTTTGATTTTCGCGCCATTCTTGAGGCTTATGAGAGGAGCGGCGAGATTCCTGATGGGGTTTTTAGATTTGAGTGCTCTGGGTTTCATCGCCCTGTCTTTTGTTTCGATGATCGGCCAGGTATGGATTATTAGTGATTTGTTTTTCGGAAAATTGATCATAAAGATTGGGCCTTTGGCTGTTAAATTTGTATAAGCGGGGTCTTTTGTAGATGATATTATGAATTCTGGACTCTATTTTAGTATCTTCTTCACCAAAGTATTCTATTCTTGCTATAGTTTATGGTTGTGCGGAACTGTGTGAAGATAAAGTCCTGTTCATATTTTACTATAAACTTATGGTTCACTGTAATGTTCAGTTGTCATTTGATGGTAATATCTGAATTGCACGAACAGAGACTTATGCCGTGTTTCTCCTAGGTTGGTGGTTGATGATGCAAATGAAAGAAAGTCATGAAATGGAACTTTAGAAGATAATGTGATGAGATAATAGTATGTTCACCAAGTGTTATATTTCCCATTTATTTTCCAATGTTCTTAACCTTATGACATTTCAATGCAAAAAAAGAAATGGGCATACACATTATCTATACAGGGTCTCTTGTTTTGAGGTTTAGGTTATTGAGAAGATTAAATTTCCTAAAAACAGAAGGATCCTATGCATTAATTCCAGACTGAGGAGATCATAGAACACTAGGAAATTGAAGAGAATCCTATAACAAAATTATAAAACTAGCAATGGTTTATGGATCATAATATTGGAAGATTTAGAAAATAACACGTAAAAAAAAGAAAAGAAATGAGAACGTTTTGATCAACTTGTGGATATAAATTAAGAGATACAATGAGACATTAGTACATTTGAAAGAAGTTAGAGGTTTATTATATTGAGGGTAAAATGAGGGAGAACCAATAGAGATGATTAGTGATGTGTATGAAAGCTTCTTGTTTATTATTGTCACGCCCTGAAACAACATCAAACATTATTATATAATCAATTATCAAGTTAAGGCAAATGATAGCTGGCCACCGATCCTTTTTTTTAATAAGAAGACTTGCAAAGGCTAACTTCAATACAATCCATAAACATTATTTCTAGATATTTAATCCATAAAGAAAGACTTTATATTCCATATCAACTCCAAAAAAGGCGGGTACGAGTACGGGTATACGAGTACAGTATGGGACACGACAAATTTGTAAAAGGTAGAGTACAGGGACACAACTGAGACTCATGGGGATATAATCATAGTTCTGAGCTATATATGTAAATGACCCTTTTAAATCGTAGCTCTTAAGGCTGAAACAAACTTGACCCTTATCCAACAAGTTGTAAAAATGAATGTGTAGGATATATATATCCTAGAAGTGTATGATGAGTGTTTTAAATTAAACATGCATTGCATAATTGAGTACATGTTTGATAAAATATATACATATATTGGAGGAGTGTCCAAGAAGTGTCAGGTATGGATATGGATACAACATGTGTCGGGTATGGGTACGGCTACGACTCCATATTAGAAAGTACCCAAGTAACATAGGCCTTACCATATGATCAGAGTTTTACTCAAGCATATGAATTACAAAGTTCGCATAGAGACACCACTTTGTTATGATTCAATAGTTGAATGAAATATTTGCGGCTAGCAATCCGGTTCACCCCTTGAACTTGATCCCTTAGGACACATTCATCTAAATATTGTTATTTATTTTTTGTGATGAGCTTTTTACATGCTTAGTGAGTGGTAGATATTTGATAATTTATGTAAGTCATGCATGGAACAAAATATTGACCAGGCAAGGAGTTTATGATAGATATGTAGTATTTTAAAATCATCTATATCATAGAAATTAAGCACCACCACACTATATTGGCAACTAGACTTGGCAACTAGACTGCCTACAGTGACAATCTATCTAGAAAGGTTGCCTTTTGGGATGCTCTACCTATTATTCTATAGTCAACCAGACTGCCTATGATAACTCGTCTCATGCAGACTCCTTACACTGCTGCTCTATCCATCATAACGCCCTATTCCCTTGATAGGTTTGTGACTTATTAATTTCTTGATGTACACCATTAGTCAACACACAAGGCATTATATATTTGAATATGATTCAAATATCATGTCATATATATAGCCTACAATAGAAATTTAATTTTCCAAATATGCCAAGGACAACTAGAACAAATGGATGCCTACAACATCTATATTTTAAAATAACTTTAATGCTTTTGTAATGATATGATATAACATGTTTCATGTGAAAGATGAGAAAAACATAAATTAAAGAATAGTGTTATAATATGCCTCTTAAGTATTGTTCTTTCCTTCTCTCCTCTTCTTTGATTCTTTCCTTCTCTCCTCTTCTTTGATTCTTTTCCTTCTTATGTCCCTGCTTCCTCTTCTTCTTTTCTTTTCCTTTTTTATTCTTTTTATTGGTATCTTTAGGATAGGAGAAGAAGTGAGGTAGAGGGGGATTAAATACCCTCCTTTACCTCCTGCTGATGAGAAACGGGTCCTCAGACTTGTCAACCAAAATACCACTTCCACATAAACCCTCTCCTAGGACTTGTCAACCAAAATACCACTTCCACATAAACCCTCTGGACCTCTTACTAGCATTTGCCTCTCTTTTATTCCCTTGAATCCTCCTCAACCTACATCAACTCCACCACCTCCTTACTTGTGGGACACGTATCTCTCCTCCCTTCCAAAAATGCTACCTCCTCCTACACCTCATCCTTCACTATGAACATGTGTTCATTCCCTCCTTTCATGATAGACACCTATACTTCCATCTCCTCCTAATCAAGTAATGCGTTTCCCTCCTATCTCCATGTAATGACATGTCAACGTATTAATTGAGGAATAAACACATATCTAGAAAAAATTTGCATAAAATCCCTCCTAAATCCTAATTCTCATATTAGCGCATCCTTCAATTTCTATTCTAACGTGATATCAATCTTTTCATTATATTTGCGAATATTTACCGCAAAATCATATAAATCACTATTAAATTCATAATGGGTATTTAAGGGCAATATAAGAATTTTGGAGTACTGCAATTACAACTAATGCAATAAGGACTAGAGGTAGGCATAATGGAGGATAAGATAGGGAATACCTTAATAGAAGAGTCAACCCTTAATAAAACTTAATGCGAGAATTGGATTCATGTTATTGACTCCAAAAAAATGAGGATAGAAACCTTGTATGTCATTGACTTCTTGTTGATCTGTTATGCTTAATTTAAGATGTACAACAAAGAGTATTGTTATATGTAACTAAATTATTTACCCCGTTATGTAGTGTAATAATTTAACAACTTAGTGTGTATGCATTTGCACATGCGTGCCTGGGTGCCTAGGTGTGTTCGAGTGATAACCTTAGGTATGGGCTGAGCTCATTACCAAAATGGTCTATCGAGAGGTGGGCCTCACTCTTCAAACTGTGATTTGTAGGGTGAATCAGACTAATAGATACTGGCCCATATCTCGGTAGTTTTCTTTATCTTCACTAGTATTTGGTGCATGAGATGTGTGCATGATGCAGAACGTGAGAGATTGTTGTACTCAGATTCTCAAGAAAATAGACATTTCATTATTATTATTATTGTTTTGGAATTTTCCAATTGTGAGGGCATTTCCCTTCCAAGTGAGAGAACAACATTTTCTTTAATTCTTCCAAGTGTGAGAGCATTTATGTTGTTTTTTCTTAGTACGAGGGCATTTCCGTAGCTTTTCAAATGTCGGGGCATTTTGAAAATTTGAAAATGAAGCTCACATGACCAAAACAGTGGCTTTCTTTAAATAATAGTTATACATTGTTATAACTAGTTTTTCATATAAATACCCTTAGCAGAACTGAGTCAAAGATTATGATTCAAGCACACAGAGTTGGATTTTTTTTCTTTTCGAGAGGAGAGTATCTTCTCACCTTTTCTATCATTGGATGTGGTCATCTTATGGCAAAAAAGATGGGAAGATATATTTTTTTTTTATTAAAAGATGGGATGACATTTCTACTTTTGTTATATTGTATGTTGTATTATGTCATGTCTCCCTATTTTTCTCGAAACTACTATTTGATATAAAACAAATGGAAATTATAGTAGAATTCATAAGAGTTTTCTAATTGAATTTGTCAATGTAGATTTTATAACACTAGTACATGCAAGTAATATTAAATATCTATCTAAACAGTTCTCATCTTGCATGTTAATTATGTTATAATCATTTAATGTGTATTTATAGTATATCTAGTAAAAAAATGCTGATCAAAATAATAAGAATATTAAAAAGTATGTTTATCGTGTATGCATCTAGAAAATTATTATTTGTGTCCTTCATTTTATTAATAGGAATGAAATTTTCCTTAAAATTCATACAACAGGTTATTGAGCATTAGTGGATCTAAATAAAATAAATTTTGTTTGGTTTATTTTCTAAATGTTTTAGTTTCTCGGTTAACTTTATAGTAAAGCAACAAAAACATTTGTACATAAGAAAATTCATCCAAATTTTATAATTTTATTAACAATTATGAAAAGTATTGTTATTCAAACATATTTTTAAATATATATTATAGACATGTTAAATAAGGCTCTTATTTATCCTATGGTACTGCCTAGTTTATATTGTGTTGCATTTTTTTCCTTAAATTATATGTTTTTTAAAAATGTCATTCATGAAATTTTAAATTTGAGGAGCAATGAAAGTAATGGAACCTTCTAGATAGAGGGGAATTAAATTTTAATATTTTCTAGAGAGGAGATGAAATTTAAATTTGAAAAAGAGATTTAGGAATAAAAGTAGTGGAACCTTCTAGAGAGGGGAGGGAGGGAGGAAGAGATGGAGCCCACATCAATAAGACGTTGACAAATGACCAAATTACCCTTACTTTTACTAAAATTACCTATCTTCTTTGACAAATTGAAGGAATAATTGCTGATTCCTCCGCTTTCTCACAAAGATTTTTATAGAGTAATATAGATGATAATAGGGGATCATTTATTTGGGTGATCTGTCTCGGGCGTTGGTAGGAGGAACAGACTTTTAAGTTTGTCCTACTTCCTGGGGAAATATAAACCTGTAGCGCGCACGCGTGCAAATGTGCGTATGTGCATTGTTGGTGGTCTTTTTATTTTATACCAAAATATGGCTTTACAGGTCTCATAGTTAGCCTTCAATTTTGATGCAGGATTCTATTTCATCCCCGGTGCATTGACTGTTCAAGAGCAAGGTCACTGGATCAGGGAGAGCCTGACTACCTTTCCTCAGCCTCCTAACAGAACCAATCATACTGCTACCTATGGTCCCATCTTTGATTTGTTCAAAGCTGTTCAAAACCAGGAAGTTTTAACTGAAGATGAGACGGGTGCAAGTTTGGAGTGTGAGCATATCCCTGTTGATAACTTTCAAGTTGCTCGGAAGTTCATATTTTCTGAAGCAAGTGCCATCATTCATAAAGAGGAGGCTTGTAAACCAATTGCAGCATCCCTTCTTTTGCGCAAACTGCGATGGAGTACCCTTGGGTTGCAATTTAACTGGTCTAAGGTACGTAAATGTTTCTTTACCTTAGCATTACAATGCAACAAGTCATATAGTCATTCATTGTTACCAGACAAAAAGCTTTGTTGTAAGTTTATTTCTTATAGTGGAGTTTTTGGTTGTTGAAAGTTTCCAAAACCTTAGGGTAGATGTATTATATATTCTTATCCGTCACCTTAAAAGCATTTTTTTTTTACTTTTCTGGGAAGAATATCTCATCCAAACTATTTTTTTTTTCTGTTGTAGCGCAACTATGATGTTACGCTCCATCATAACAAGATACCAGATTCCCTTCGTTTACTCGCAAAGAAAATGGCATCACCTGCCATGCCTTCAGGAGAAGAATTTAAGCCAGAAGCTGCAATAGTGAACTATTTTGGTCCAAGTATGTTAGCAATGCGCCTTGACATGCCACTTTAAGTTGACCATAGCAGTCATTTTAGATATAACTATTTTTTTATGAAACTTCTTTGAAAACGTTCTGCCTATAGTTTGTGGACTTAAAGATGTTTCTTTTTCTTTTCTCAACTCAGGTGATATGCTGGGGGGCCACCTTGATGACATGGAGGCAGATTGGAGCAAGCCTATTGTAAGCATCAGGTATTTTTCATATTCTCTCTTGCATGTTTGAGCTTCTGCGTAGTTGCTTGTTTGTCAGAGAATATAGATTCATTTTCTTTTGTAGCTTGGGCTGCAAGGCAATATTTCTCCTCGGCGGAAAGTCAAGAGAGGATTTACCAGTAGCCATGTTTTTGCGAAGTGGTGATATTGTGCTTATGGCTGGACAAGCAAGGGAATGCTTCCATGGTCAGAGAAATTTTCCCTGCATGTACTGTTTGTTAGAATTAGTGTTCTTCCTGCAATTGGCCCTGCTTAAATTATACTCTCAAGAGAAATTACTATTTCATTATTTATGCTAATTGCTGAGATTTTGATCATATCCAAAAACCTTGGTCTTTCTATTTGTTCCTATTTCCTCGTCCTAGTGCTCTATAACATGCAAATAATGAAAATATGTACACTCCTTGTAGAAGTAAACTGTGACATTCTTTTCTCATGAGGTACTCAAGAACTGCTAAAGTTTGAAATATTGAGAACTTCATCCACAAGCAGCATCTATCTACATTGACGAAAATCCTATACACCGAACATAAACTTGAGGAATAACCAAATTATGTTCCACCATGTCATGTGCTATGCACCAGCTGTGCTAGACTAGCAGACTATCTCCTCTTGTTACCTGGCAATAATGGATGCATATGAACGTGAATAACATCATATTACTTTATGTGTACTGCTCTTTCCATGCCACAATATTCTATACAGACACAGATGAACTCATGCACATGCACTTGCACAAATTAGTGAATGGTGTATGTGCTCATTATCTGTAGCAGTATTATACTATTATCTCTCTCTATATATATATATATATAACCTTTGGTAATATTTTTACTATATATATATATTGTATATAATCAAAACGGAAGGTGGAGGTGTCATGCCCATAAAAAGAGAACTATTTGGAATTGGTACCGGGCCATCTATTTAAAGAAAGGACAATGCAGGAAATAATGATTTTAGTGTTCCATTTTGGAGTTAATAGTGGCTGCTCATTCTTGAAAAAGAAGGGAAAGATAAGTCTCCATGTTCTCCGTCTCCGTTACCATTGTACTTAAATTGCATACGTTATACTAAAAAATCTCGTACAATGAAAAGGCATGTACCCCTTCACTATTGTATTGGCGAACAATGTAGGAAAAAACTCAATTCATAACGCGTTATATAGTGTAACGACAGAGATTTGTTGAACACAGCCAAAAAACACATCGCTCTGTAACGATGCGTTTTATGGAAAAAAACGCATGTTACGGAACATGTTTCCTAGCAATGCATTTTACTGCATTAAATATCCTTATAATCTGAGTCGTTGGATTTTAAGTGAGATAAAATCCAACCATTCATTCCATTTAAAACCCTCCCCCATTTCAGAAAGGATCACGATCTCCTCCAGTTCTCTCGTCTCGATATCAAAACCCTCAAATCAGAAAGCCCAATTTCTCTCACCTCCCCCAATTTCTCTCGATATCAAAACTATAGAATCACTTGGCGCTCCCAATTTCTCCTTCGCTGAGACTTTGTCTTTGCTGCCTACAGCGAAGGAGAAGAGAAAGATGAAGACCCAGACCAAGCCTTCAAAACCCTAATAGAAGATGAGAATCACATTGCTAGTGAACCTGGACTGATTTGACTCAATGCTAACCATCTTCTGGACTACGATAGGGGGTCCCACAACGTAGGTCAAGTCCTACATCGTTGGCTGAGGTCAGTTTCAGTGTCTTTTTATTTTTTTAAACTTAAGTTATTTATCATGACTTTGAGGGTGTTAGTGCTAATGATTAGGATTTTGAGCACTGTTAGAGTTAATTGTTGTGATTTTGTTGAATGTCATTGTTAATTATTGTGATTTTGTGGATTGTAAGTCAGTTATTGTGTTTTTTAAGACTATTAGTGTTAAATTAATTGATAAGAATAGGTAATAATAAGATTGAAATGTTAAGCGTTAGATTGAATAATTTGAACTAATTGGGTACTTTTAAGCGTTAAACTAAACTAATTTCATGATTTTTGGAGTTACCTTGAAACTGTAAATAAGTAAATTGATTCTTATCAGATAAATGATCTATTAGATGTTGAATCGATAGTTACTAGTTTCCAGTTGATGTTTGGGTTACCAATTCATAAATAATTTATTTTTTGAT
The DNA here is from genome assembly GCA_037177215.1 of Asparagus racemosus. Lineage (NCBI taxonomy): Eukaryota > Viridiplantae > Streptophyta > Magnoliopsida > Asparagales > Asparagaceae > Asparagus > Asparagus racemosus. The sequence goes on along the minus strand of JBAKGM010000412.1, from coordinate 13,798,347 downwards.
AGTTTGATTTGTTGTTTGTTTGGATATGGGTAGAACCACAGGACATTGAATAATGTTTAAGAATTTAGATCTTGTGAGAGAATATGGTCTTTCAAAGGAGGGTGAACCCTTAACAAATCTTATTGCAAGTTTTGCAATCATAAAATCATAGGATATATAACACAGTTAAAACATCATTTGCTTGTCAATTAGTGTGAAAAGTTCTAGAAGCAGCAAAGAAATTGCCTGGATACTCTGAAGGAAAATTGAGTTAGGAAAGAGAAGGACACATTGGCTAGGGCAATTGGCAAGATGGAAGATCCAAATGAGGAGATTGACAGTCTAGAGACACAAAGTTGAGTCGAGAGTAGCATCAGGTCCAATAGTCTCGGACTTTGGTCCAAGGAACCAATTTGTCAACATGCAAGGTTGACAAATGACGATAAGAGAAAATTTTAAAAAAAAGAAGAAAGAGAAGTTGATATAGAAGGTTAGCCGCTACATTTTTACTATTGGGTTGTCCTTTAATACCTGAACAGCTTGTACTGGTAGGCGATGATAGAGCATATTTGAAAGTTTGGGTCTGGCTAGAAGCTTCCTTTTCTGTATGAGATAAGGACAAGGATGCTAAAGAAAGATGGAAGGGATGAATGCTGTAAAGGCGACTCATAAGACGGCTATAGAAAAATGTGGGTGCACTATTATATCTGATGGGTGATCGGATTGATAGAGTAGAAGTTTAATTAACTTTCTTGTAATCTCACTGGAGGAGGCTTTTTTTACAAGTTAATTGACGCATCAGCTTTTATTAAAAGTGGGGATTATCTTTTTCAATGTATTGGTAGTATGGTGGAGAGATTGGGGAGCAACATGTTTTACAAGTCATCACCGATAGTCACGCCTCCTACGTGAATGTCGAGAAGTTGATGGAGGCGAGGAGATCATTTTACTAGAGCCCGTGTATAGCACATTGCATAGACCTTATACTAATGTCCATATCGAAGGATGTTAGAAAGATATAGATACAACAGTACTCTTGAGGCGACTAAAGGAGTTAATAGTTTATTTATAATCATTGTTGGGTTTGAGCTTGATAAGGATGTCCACAGGCGGTAAAGAGCTGCTAAGGCCCGCCTTTACCTGATTCGCCATATCATTCGTGACATTGTAGGGGCTGTCCTCCTTAAAACGATCTTTGAAGAACATGTTCTCCCTAGAAGAGCTCCAAAAGAGTAGTTAGGTAAAGAAGTCGAGTGGAGTAAAGGCAATGGAATCTGTTCTCTACAATAGAGCATTTTGGGGACAAGTGATCTATTTTACCACTATGCTTCCTCTAATTCATGTCCTGTGAGAGGTGGATTCAAATGTGAGGACCTCTATGCCATTTTTATATGAGATGATGGACAATACAAAGGAGATTTCAGATGCATGTGGTGGGATTGGGAGGAAGTACATTCTTTATTGAAATATGATTGATAAGAGATGGTTGGATATGTTGCATCGATCTATCTATGTTACTGCTTATTACCTTAATCCCAAATATTTCTATGAGAAGAATTTTTGCAATGATACGGAGATGAGGAAAGGGCTTATTGAGCACATGACTCGCATGATCCGTAACATCGATGAGAGAGCACAAGCATATTGAATTGGATGCTTATAAAGCTAGGACTGGAGAGTTCAGAACTTCAATAGCTCAGAAGTCTTGCGGTTCGTAGTCTAGGTGTTAATTTGTTTAATTTTCATTTTGAAGTCAAATTGAAGAATATTAGTGCTTTGTTAATTTCCAATATTTGACCTTTGAATATATAGCTACTTGGTAGGAGAGATTTGGCGATGACACTTCTGCTTCATAATAATTTGTAGTTTGTATTTTCTCCCTAACTACTAGTGCATTAGGTTGCGAGTGCAACTTGAGCATTATTGAGCAAATAAAGAGAATTTATATTTTGATCTTAATATCCTTTAAGGCTTTAGCCTTAGAAGCTTATGAGTTTTCTTTTCATGAAGGTCCACTCGTTAAGATGTCATCTTGAGCAGGAGCACCTTAACTTTCTTGCTTATGACATGTATAATATGAAGTTAAGGGAGAGAAATATGCAAAGAAAGACATGGAAGTTAAGAGAGAAAATATACAAGGGAAGATGTCGTCTGGAGCTGGAGCGTGCCTTAACTCTTGTTTATGACATATACAATATGAAGTTAAGAGAGAAATATGCGAAGAGGATGCTAAAGTTGGATCTGTTTTTGTTAGAGGCATCTCCCGATGATGAGTGGTTAGTAGGGTGGAGGAACCTTGGTCTTCAGATGATCCGAGTTGGCTAGATAGTGATAGTGGAGATATGGTGTATCATGATAATATTGTGATTCATCATCTAGCTATTGCAGAAGCAGACATAGAAGATGCTCCATCGAAAAAGAAAAAAGAGTCGAGGGTTCTTGAAGCTTTTTAGAAACTCACAGTGTTATGTTTATTTAAAGAAATGATAATTCCTTTTTTTAGGTTTTTGTTTCCGAAGGTTTCATATTTTTCCAATTTAATTATCCAAACTTTGAAGCATATTTCAACCCAAATTTGATTAAGCCCTTTAAAATAAACATGGCATTATCATTTTTGCTTTTCATATATGATCGCATAGTATGAAGGTTGTGCTTTTAAATGTGTGTAATAAATAGAAATTTATGAGTATTGTTGGGGCTCGACAAGTAGTTAGAATGAAATGTATAATTGTTGAGCTATTACCAATGTTTAAAAAAAGATAACGCATAATGCAACGCTTCGGCTCCTGTTACAGTTAAATAAAAAATGCAAAAAAATATAACGTGTAACATAGGTTATTTGATTTATTAATTATTTACATTTAGAAAACATTCATAATAATTTTAATAAATCATTAAAATTTTCGAACTTAATAACAAACATTCACAAATATCAAATTATACTATCACTATTTCTTAACAAATATTTGTCAAATACATTTAATAATCATTCAAAAAGCATCAAATACATCAAGTTTGAACAAAATCATGTAAGTCTAAAGAAAATCAACAGACAAACACTTCCAAATCATGAGTTTTAATAAGTCCTACAAAATAAAATCAACATCCTCCAAAACATAAAACTCTTGTAAGACAAGTAAGTCATTGCCTCTAGAATGATATTTGCATTCTCAGAAACCTCTGCACCTTTAGTGGCGATCTTTTTTCAACTTTTGCGAGGAGGATGCTGCAAAAACAACTTCAATCAAAATATCAAAGATTCATTCAAATAAACACAACATTGCAAGTTTCTAAAAAACTTATAAGAACCCTTGACTCTTTGTTTCTTTGGCTGTGGAGCATCTTCTTTGTCTTCTTTTGAAGTTGCTAGATTATTAATCACATACTCTTTGTTTGTTTGTCTTGTTGAGCGTATTCTTTGTCTTATTCTATAGTAGGTAGATTTTGAATCGCAGCGATATCAAGATACTCCGTATCTCCACCATCACTATCTAGCTAACTCGGATTATCCAGAAGACAAGGTTTCTCCTCTTCTAATACTCATCATTGGGAGATGCTTCCTCCAACAAAATTGGATCCGACTTCCGTGCCCTCTGCATATTTCTCTCTTAATTTTATATTGTACATGACAAACGAGAGTTAATACACTCTTGCTCCAGGCAACATCTTTTTGACTGGATCTTCATGAAAAGATAACAACTCATAAGCTTCTAAGGTTAAAGGCTTAAAGCCTTAAAGGATATTAAGATCGAAAGTTGAAATTCTCCTTGCTTGCTCAAAAGCGCTCCAGTTTTGCTCACAATCGGATGCACTAGTATGAGGGAGAGAATACGAACTGTAAATCACTGTAGAGCAGGAGTGTCCTTGCCAAATCTCTCCCACCAAGTAGCTATACATTTAAAGTTCAATCATAAAAAATTAACGGGGCACCAATATTGTTTAATTAGACTTCAAAATGAAAATTAAGCAAATTAATACCTAGAGGTCCTAGACTTGTAAGGGTCTTCATCTTCTGAGGTAAGAAATTTCCAAACTCTATTGACCCAGCCTTATAAACATCTAACTCATAGTTTGCTTGCGCTTTCTCATTCATGATAGGAATCATGTGATTCATGCACTCAATAAGCGCTTTCCTCATCTTCGTATCATTGTAAATGTTCTTCTTGTAAAAATATTTAGGATAAAGGTAATAAGTTGCTGGATGGATAGGTTGATGCAATATATCCGACCATCTTTTATCGATTATATTCCAATAAGATATGTACTTCCTCTCAATATGCACTTCCAATCTTCTCCTTTGCACTATCCACCATCTCATATAGATATGGTATAGAGGACCTCACATCTGAATCGACCTCCTATTGGACATGAACGGGAGGAAGTGTAGTTATGAAATAAACATAACTCGTCCCCAAAATGCTCTATTGTAAAGAACTGAGTTCATCACCTTTACTCCACTCGGCTTCTTTGCCTAACTGCTTAGAACTCTTTTGAAGAGAACATGTTCTCAAAGATTGTTTTAAGATATATTACCTTGGCAATTTCATGAACGATGTGGTGAAGTGGGTAATGATGGGCCTTAGCAGCTCTGTCCCGCTCGTGTACTTCTTCATGAAGCTCAAAACCTAGCAACAATTATGAATAAATTGTATAACTCCTTTAGCTGCCTCAAGAGTTTCTCGGTGTATCATCATCTTTTTGATGTCCTCCAACATAAGGTCTATGCAATGTGCTGCACGTAGACTCTAGTAAAGTGATCTCCTTGCCTCCATCAGCTTCTTTCTGACATTCACTAGAGGCATGACTATTAGTGATAACTTGTAAAACATGTTGCTCCCCAATCTCCTCTAGCATACTATCAAACATTGGAAAAGATAATCCTTGCTCTCAATAGAAACCGATGCCATAATGGACTTGTAGAAAAAAGTCCCCTCTGGCGAGTTCAGAAAGAAAGTTAATGAAACTTCTACTCTTTCTATCCGACCACCCATTAAACATAATAGTGCACCTATAATTTTCCCAAGTTATATTATGAGTCACCTTTATATCATTTTCCTCTTCCACCTTATTGTTTAGTACCCTTGTCCTTTCCTTATATAGAGAAGGAAGGTTCAACCCGAGCCCAAACTTCCCAATATGCTCTACCATCTCCAACTAGTACATGCTGTTCATGGTATTGAAGGACAGCCCGATAGCAATATATGGTACGGCCGATCTTCTGTGTTATCTTCTTTCTTCTTTTCGAGTTTACCTATCGTTATTTGACGATCCTAGATGTTGAGAAATTGGTTCATTGGACCAAATGTTGAAGACTGTTGGGCCTGGCTGCTGCTCCTGACTCCATTCTATGCATTTAGGCTCTCAATCTCCTCATTTGGATCTTTTATCCTCCTAGTCAACCTAACCATTTTGGCCCTCTTCTCTTTTCTTGACTCAATTTCCTTCAGTGTATCTGCATGAAAATTTTTTACTTGCTCCAAAACTTTCTCACCCTTTTCTAGTTCTGGCTAAAAATATTTTAGCTGTGTTACACTTGCTCCGATTTTATGATTGCAATACTTGCAATAGATATTTGTTGGGGGTTCACCCTCCTTCTAAATAACCCTGCTCTCACAAGATCTAAATTCTTAGCCATTGCTCAATATCATGTGGTTTTGCACCTCCAAACAAACCAACAAATCAAATTATCAAAAACACACTATTTATGAATCGGCAAACACACATCAATTGGCAAACAGTAACTATCAATTCAATATTTAACTGATCATTTATTCAATAGAAATCAAGTTACCTATTTATAGTTTCCAAATAATTTCATAAATCATGAAGTTAATTCAATCAAACACTAATAGTCCTAAAAGAAGACAATAACTAACACTAACATTCATCAAAACACAGCAATTAACAGTTATAGTCCTCAAAATCCCAAGCATTAACGAAACATCCCTCAAAATCATGAAAAATAATTTAAATTTAAAAAAAAATTTGAAGAAAACTGACTGTTACCTCAGCCAGCGGCGTAGCACCTCACCTGCATCGTCGGACCCTCTTTCATTGTCGAGAAGCTGGTTGGTGATGAGCTGAGTCAGTCCATGTTCACCAGTGTTGTGATTTCAGTCTTCAAATGCCGAACTCAGTCTTCAAAGAATTGACGTTGTCAAAGAGGTAGTCTTAGACTTTGAAGAGGTCTCCTTCGTTGTCGAGGAGGTCTCCTTCATTGTCGAAGAGGTTGTCGTTGTCGATTAGGGTTTCGAGGTCTTGGAGTTGGCGAATGAGTTTGCTCGTTGATTAGGATTTTCGAGGGCTTGGAGGTGGAGAATGGATTTGGAGCTGGAGGGCTTTGAAGTCACAGCGAAGTCAAAGTAGCACTGCCAGCGACGACAAAGTAGTAGCGCCAGCGAGCATAGAGAATTTTAAGGGTTTTGATTTTTTATTAGGAGAGAAATTGGGGGAGGCAAAGAGCCGTGACCTTTTCTGAAGTAGGGGAGGGGTTTTAGTTGTGATGAACAGTTGGATTTCATCCCACTGAAAATCCAATGGTTCAGATAATAATACTATTTAACCCAATAAAACGCACAGTTACGTAACACGTTATGTAACGCATGTTTTTCCCCCTTGAAAACGCACTGTTAAGGAACTGTGTGTTTTCTGGCTAGGCTCTGTAACAAAAACCTCATGTAATTATACAACGCATTATAATGCGTTACGATTTGCGTTTTTTTCTGCATTAGTTGTTACTTTCCAACTGTGATTCAAGAGTCGAGTTTAAGGAACACTGTGAGTGCATTATTGATTAATCAAAGGGTTTCTAGTGTTTACTCATTTATCTGTGATCTGAGCTTTACAGTATATGACCAATCTGTGATTGGAATAGTTTTAAATAACATCTCCCCTACGTACTCTTCTCGGATAAGTTACTCTCACTGAAGTTTCATGAATTTATGGTCCTATGCAATCTCATTTTTAAAAGATTTGGATTATGAAAATAAAAAAGAGTCTCTATAGACAGGTCACTAAACAAATCATTCTCTGATGTAAGAACTGCTAAAATCTATTACAATTACAATAATTGCCCCTATTGCTTTTATTTCAATTATCACACTTTTTTCTCATCTCCTACTCCATGCTCCTTATCTATTAGTTTTTCTCCTTTAAGGTTCGCTAAATTTAACATTTGATCTGTTCTTATATTTTGCAGGAATACCTCGAATTTTTACAGACGAAGAACATGCAGAAGTTTCTACCCTCTTCTCACGATTCTCAGGCAGAGAAGACTCCTGTTACAGGGATTACATTGCAAATTCAAGGATTAATATCAATATTAGACAGGTCAATTAGATGCACCAAAGTTTTCTATAAATTCACCCATGGTAAGTATTGCTGAAGAGATAGTATTTGTTTCATCAGAGAAACAGGTGACCCAACTCTGAGTTCCTGCCTGTTGCTATTGTTTGGGGAAAAAAAATCCGATGCAGGCCCTCTGTAGAATGTCACATAGGGATGAAGGAGGGGGTGACACTTGACATGTCAGTAAAATTGCCTCTCTATAAATGCAATCATTATTTGTGTAATTACAACTGCACTGATAGATATGAGTATTATGCGCATCAAGATTCGTGATATGTCAGGTGTCATCATCTCTTTTACCTTTCTATAAGATACTATAGAGGACCCTCGATATAATTTTCCCCTTATTGTTGGAATTTGTTGTCAGCAAGCCAGGCAGGTAATCTCAATCCAAGTGGAGCTAAGATTTCTCGAGGTTGCCGCCTTCATCCTCTCCACCCTGTCCATGTCTTGTCGAGCCTGTGCCCAAATAATTTGAGCCCTTGAGAATTACTTCCAAGTGAGCTCAATCTTTCTCTCTCTTCATTAGCTCTCTTAACTCGTCAGCAAAATGCTTCTCCATGGCAACAAGCTTAATTTGCTTAGTGTCGTGTCACTGCCTGAACGCTTTTATTGTGATTGCTCTTTTATAGGCTCAGGTCGAGCTCAGGGATGTTCACTGGGGGCTTGTAAAGATCATGACAACAGTCTCATACATTGAAATTGACTTGTATACCTTTGTCGTGATGTCCTTGGTTCTTTTGAAATGGCTGTAATGCCCTCGGCTTGTTATAAAATGCTACATTTCATAAATGTTTGTTTCAAGTAGTTCTGTGCAGTTTCACTTTTGAATGGCGATATGAGCTTCGTGTTAGATATTGAGGAAGAGACGTGGCAAAATGTGCTGGTTGCGATGTTAAAGTTATTTATCTCAGAAGAAGACTTGAGGTCTAAACTTAAGACGATTAATCTTAGAATTAAGGTGGAAGGGAAAAAAAAAAAAGTAATTACAATTTCAAGGGTACATAACAGTCACTGCAGGGTTCTATGAAATTAACCCCGAAGAGGATATGTTTATGGAGCCAAGCCCATGCTAATCAGAATGAACACTTCAATCTTGACATGCTAATTATTAGAGACATTTGTGTTCTGCGATTAAGTAATTGGCTCTATTTTATCTGCCTATTATTCATACGAGTTATCCAATTTTAAAAACATTTTAATTGTTCGAAACACCTTGCTTTGTACATGACAAGTTATCATAGCTGTTGTCAGACATGATAGTTTCATTTTAGGGTTTTTTTAGATATTAGCCTCTTAAATCATAAGTAATTTAATATTAGTCCCTTAAATCTTTATAGTTTGATATTAGCCCCTCAAATAGCCATGATGGTTGATATGTGTCCCTCATATTAACACACGACAGTAATTTGGGGGGCTAATATCAAAATGTGGAGATTTAAGGGGCTAATATCAAATTACCTAAGGGGCTAATATCTAAAAAACCCTTAATTTTAACAAATGACTATTTTTCTCTACTAAACAGTTCACAATGGTTTCGTGCCAATCCCCAAAGTTCATGGTAGCTATAAAATTTGCCCTTCAAAGAAAGTAGCCAATGCACGCTATAGGGACTTTTTAAGGGTTGTTTTTTTATTTTTATTTTAAAAAGATACATATGACTTAAAGGTAGCCAAGAACGAGGAGGAGAAGTTAGGTATTATAATGAATTATAGAAGATTCTCATTGAGCTACCTTGCATCTTTTTTCTTCAATCTAAAGTTGAATGATGGATTCCAAATCCTTAATAAAATGATCATAAGAGACAGACTTTAGAAAATTCTGGTCATGAGCATGTGTCTTGACCCAGTCAACAAATTAGAGGATAAAAAAAATGTAATTTCTCAATCATGAGAAAGTGCCTAAATACCTGCCCTTGTTGTATAACCCCCTTGTTTAAAAAAAATAATCTACGATTAGGAGTTGACTGGGGCTTGTAGTCCTTATGGTACTATATGAATGTATTTTCTCTAGTGAAAAGTTCACAAAGAGATTATCTTGGTTGTGACATTTACTTTAAAAAAGAGACCAAATTTTCCATAACGAACCCAATATTTAGACTGCATAATTTTTTGAACCGTAAAGCGCAATCATATTTAATAGACAAGAACAATGTTGACTAGAATTTAACCGCTATAGTATACAGTCAAACATAACAACTTGATTTTGATGCATTACATATACTAAGCAGAATCATATTTAGAACAACAAATAGTTACTTCATTTAAGAAATAGGCTTTTAATAAATAAGACGGATATGATCTAACTGGTCCGATATGACTAATAAAATAAATATCACATATAACTTATTTCTTGATGGCGAATCTGGTAAAATCACCTATCATTTAACTTAAAGTCATTATTTTTCATATATTGCTTTCCGATAAATTAATTGAGCACTGTATTATATATACTTTATAAAAAAAAGGAAAAAAAGGAGTAGTGTACAACTGGACCACACTCCATCCGACCATTGTCTGCCCTTGGCAGGTTTTGTTTCATAATATTATTCTGAACCAATAAAGAGGGTAAAAGATGATATGGCTACTCTTAGAGTCATACTATCACTGAGAACTTACTCGAGAAAAAAAAATAAATAAATAAATCTACTCTACTCTCTCTTGAGACTACACAAGTTGACCAAAGAAAAACATAGCCGACTTCGTCCACTACTCACCCAATTCCTCTTCTTTTTAATCTGCTACCATTATTATTTATCAAAGTGAAGACGTTAACGTAATTGGTGATAGTTGTTTTAGTCTTTACTTGAAAAAAAGTATTCATTTTTTCTATTATTAAATTTTTCTTCAGCGTTTTTTCTTCTAGATAATAAGGTTAGCCCAGTTTGGTGAAGAGATAGAGATGAATAGAAGTTAACATTGACAGAAAAAATGGAGACCACAAGTTTTAAAATTATAAGTCAAAATTCAGCAAGTGGAGTTGAATTTTGGATAATGTCTATCATTGTCAATGCATTTATTTGTGTTGAATATCCTTGTTTCTCTCTTTTCAAATTGATCAAAACGTTGTAATAATCGCACAATCTCATTGATCTTTTTGTTGGTTGAGTGAGATATTTTTTTTCTTGCTTTTGTATATCATAATTACCTCTACATTAATCCTGTCAAGTTCAGCAATTGTCTCACTAATATGTCACGTCATCTTTTCTCTTATCTCTCTTTTTCTAAACCCGTTCTCGTGCAATGCACACATAACAAAATAGTTATATATAAGGTCATCGATTGTGCATTCTCTTCAGAAAAACTATAAACAGAAACTATCTAGTAAACATGTGCCACTTCCGAGGGCCTCCTCTTTCATTTTCAATCTTCAAATGGCCCGAGATCTACTAAAGCGTCTTGTTTTGCGTGTCTCTCTCTCTCTCTAACTAGCCGCCCTTCCAACATCTACTCTCTTTTCATATATTCTCCATCTCTCTCTCTCTCACCAAATTTGTCTAAAAGATCGAAAACAGTTAACAACCAAACCAGTCATGGGCCCGTTGGTGATGGCCTCTCAACTAGCCACCACCGGCCTGGGGGTCCTGGCCGGGGCCGTGCTGGTGAAATCAGCCACGGACCACGATAAATGGTGGGGCCCAGCAGGGGGAGGCCGTGGAGGAGCGTGGAGGTCGAGGAGGTGCCCGACGTGCAACGGGACTGGGTGGGTGGCTTGCCTGTGCTCGCGGTGGCCCGACGGTGATGCCGGATGTCGCACGTGCGCAGGGTCCGGCCGGATGGCCTGCCGCAGCTGCGGCGGGTCGGGGACCGGCCGAACAGCACGGGTCTCTGTGGCAGTGAAGCCTAATTAAGAGGAGTGCTTACTAATGAGATGATAGAGAGAGAGAGAGGCTCGATACTATCAATATCATGCGCGTTGGATTTTTTTGTAGTATGATCACCATGGAGTTTCATATTTTTTTAGGCGCTTAATTTATAATTAGGCTTTTGTTTGTTGTTCTAATGAGAAAACATGAATCCAATTCACACAAATAGAACTACTGGGGTGCTATTCGTGATTGGTAACTAGAAGATATCTAAAACGTTTTTATTAATTTGAACTTTAGGGTGTTCTTTTGAATTTTAGAAACGTTTGGAGAGTTTTCTGCAAATTCTAAAACTATCGGAGGCTGTTTGTAATTCCTAGATTTGCTATGTGTTGTTTGTAGGTTTGAAAATTTTATGGTATTTTTTCAAATTCTGAATTTGAGGGTATTTTTTTTCTACTTTTGAAACTTTCTATGTTTTTTTTTTTTTTTTTGGCAAATTCTAAAATTTATAGATTTTGTTGATTTTTTTTTGGGAAATTTCTAGCGTTTGGCAAATTCTAAAATTTATAGATTTTGTACAGTTTGAAAGTTTTGATTTTATTTTTTTTTTTGGGAAATTTCTAAGGTGTTTAACGTTAGTTTAATGGCTATTCATATGGAGAAAGCATGTGTTTTTTAATTTTTTTTGGGGGACCAAAGTATACATGTGTATTTGAGAGATTGGGATTAAAGGCAAATATACAAATTTATTTGGGTTTGTAGATACAAATGATAGTGTACTTAGGTTTCAAAATAAATCATGGTAAACCTTTCAGGATTTTTTAAGGGCAGTTTTGTGGTTATTAATAATTTAATATGGAGGGAGAGAAAGGGTAAAATGGGACTTTTAAAATTTGTTTTGGGGGAACCAGGTAAGCATGCTGCGTATTGGATAGATTGGGTTCAAAGGCGCAACTCGACTCACCGTTAACTGCTATAAGCCGTTAATGGACTTTTATTTCATATCTAAAATTAAGGTACGAGGTTCATAGAATTATTTTATGTTTCTATTTTAATTCACTTGTGGCATTCTAAGGTTATTTTTCTTGAAAACTCTCTTCCAGCATCCAATGCATAATGTTATCATCCGTTTCATTTTAATACCTCTCATTGAACAATTGGCATAAACTATCACCAATTTTTTGTAAAACAAATTCTGATTACTGACGTTATTCTAGCGCCACGTTTTTCGTCTGATTGAACAATTTGCATAAACTATAACCAATTTTTTGTGAAAAAAAATCTGATTACTAACATTATTCTAGTGCCATGTTTTTCGTCACTATATACAGGTTCATGCCATTTCAAACTGTAAACAACATAGCTTTTGAAGCGAAATGTTCTCACGCAACTTGTTTTACCTCATGGCTTCTCCCCAACTTGGGGTCGAATTTGATTTTAGAATTTCCATCCAATTCAAACTCAGATCCCCATTTTCATACAATTGTAAATGCATTCACCATCCAAGCTTTACTCTAAATATGAACTGTTATTATCTGAGATTATTTGTGGTGACAAAACGCGACCTACTCAAAAGTGTCAACCAAAGATTCTACAAGGGAACAGATGATTGTATTCAACTCTCAAAACAAAAATGACACGGTAGATTTCCCATAACCTCCAGCAAACAGCATGACTATCTCAATAACACGCACAAAACCATTTTGATAAAAACAAACGAAAGTTCACAGTACCTAATTGTTGAATAATATTTTCATAGTAAATCATTTGCTAATTTAATTGTAAGCAGACTGTACAATCCTCATCCACCGCAGGCCTGCACTAAAACAGTAAGCACAGGATACAATCTTTCATTCACAAGCTGGAGAAGAACAATTATAGAAAATATTGCTGGCGAAGAACAATTATAGAAACGATTGCTCATATTCCTATAAGCACTACCATCGAAAATAAATAGACGATTCAAAAAATTGACCAATACAAGTATTATTTCCTACAGGTCCAACCTTCTGAAACAAAGGCTCCGCCTCAACTAGTAGGGCAGCAGCAAGATTTTTCCCGTTATAAGAATTGAATCTACATCAGCAAAAATCATCTCTCATCGACCAAGACTAGAGATTAAGTAGTTCATAGAGTGAAAAAATCATACTAGAAACCCCAAGTTTCAACTCGGTTTCCCGTACAGGCAGAAGCAACAGCTGTATCCCAGAGAAGAAAAAGAAAAGGAAAAAAGAAGGATCCCTCAATAATTTGCATTTCGCTTGAAACCAGCCTTCTGCAATATACCGCCTGTCATGACCTGTAAGCTAAATCAAGACATTTCTGTCTGTGATACTAATGTCACAAATTGTTAATTAAATCAAGAAATGATAAGGTTTAGTAGAACACAGAGTGCAGGTCAATCAATTAAATATAATAAACTCAAAACTTCTAGCAGTTGATATATCATGAAAACATTTTACTAATACTTCCAAATCAGCCAATAAGCATGGAAAAACAAATGTTTAACTCAAAACCAAATGGGTAAAATGACATAGCCTTCAAAGGTCTACCAAAATCTCATGCAAATTTAAGCCAATTAAAATTAGTCCATTCCAAACAGTTAATTATAAGACTCTGGAAAATCAATAACCAAGTAGAAATACAGTTACAAATATAATTAGAAAAACAATAAATCAAAAAGATAACAACAAAGGTAAGCATCTAAAATATTAGCTGCCATATACTGTCTCTGACAAGAATAAAACAAAATGGCTACAAAAAACCGTAAAGTTCAATTGGCAATAATTTGATAATTATACCAAAATCAACAATTGTCATAAACATGCATAAACCCACCAAAAAAAAAAGCGCAAACCGAAAAAGGAACAATTTTTAAGGAAGTCTGCCAAGGGTTTTGCATGCAATACTGGTGGTCATGGGTTCAAGCCTTCTGTCCAACATGCTAAAGATACTTTCCTCTAGGTGAGGGTGAAGGTTGGAAAAAAGAAAAGCAAAGAAAACATAAATGAAAAAAAAAAAGCATAAACAACGCCCAAACTACAGTATCCCCATACTTAATGCGCACATGAACAGTGAGAAGAGGAATTGATAAAATAACAGCAAGAACAATTGGCTGATGGAATAGATCTAAGATTTGACTGCAGCAGTTATCTATTGACAATATGGGATCATCATCATACCAATAGTAACTATTCCATTAGACATCTTTGCAACTCCGAAAGAAAAATTGGACTACTTTGAAATACAATTATAACAAGCCTAAATAACAAATCCGTTCAGGAAATTTGCCAATTCAAGACCGGAAATAAATAATTGCAAAAGAGTTATCAATTTTGAAAAGTGAAGAATAAGCACCTAAGAAAGGATGCATAGTATGCATGCGAGACTGAAGTAGAAAAAAATAATATCATGAAAAACAATAGGTTTTCTTTTGTTGGGGGAGGTGGGGAAGAGAGGGGGGGGGGGGGGGGGGGG
>JBAKGM010000412.1:13760850-13772026 GCA_037177215.1 Asparagus racemosus | reverse complement strand
GAGAAGTGATGCGATAATAGTTGATGGAGCTAGGAGATCTAGAGGTAGACCTAAGATGACTTGGTTAGAAGTAATTAAGAAGGATATGGTTAGGACTAACTTAACGGAGGAGATGACCCACAACAGTGTGGAATGTAAGCATAGGATTCATGTAGCCGACTCCAAACATTTGGGATAAAGGCTTGGTTGTTGCTGTTGGTGTTGATCATTTAACAAATGTAATTCAATAATTTAGGGCATGTTTGCAAACTTGGTCAAATAGGATTATAATCCACTTTTTGGGTTATAAACCACTTTTGAATGTCTATTAACCACACATTGAGTGGACTATTTTGGGTTGTACTCCACCAGAAAATAACCTAGGATTCCTAGGTTATTTTCTGGTGGATTGTAATCCACATGTTTGACCGAGAAAATGATAAAGAGACCCATAACTTTTTCACAACCCTTTCTTTTCTCCTCTCTCCTTCCACTTTTAAGGGTTTTTGGTCATTTAAACAAAAAAACACATGAATAATAAACCATCCTCTTTGCCAAATACCTAAAATCCTATTTGGGTTGTAGTCTACCATGGATTATAACTCAAGGGGATTACAACCTAGGACTGCCAAACACCTCGGGTAAATGAGGATTCCTTGATCTCTAGCTACCCATTGAAGCACATGATCCATCAAAGAACTATTTGTTATGATCACACTAGTTACCACGTACAGTTAGAGAATGCAGATATAAACAAATAACAGCCTGAAGTTAGCATCTTTAAAACAAAAACTACGATCATATTTTCTAGCAACTAAGATGAATTTGTCAATAGCAATATGTTAATTTTCCCTGCAAACTGAAAACTAAGTTTGTATACCAGGAAAATAATATGTAAATAAAACAGAAGGGCAAACATGTCAGCAGCCACCTAAAATTTTACATACCAACATGAAGGCAAGGCTCTCCCTGCATCTGAACCTTCAGGAAGTGCCTACATTTGCCAGCTTATCACATATGAATTCAAAGGCTACAGACAGATAAGAAAACAAACAGTTCCATAATAAAACAACCAAACTGGTTAACCAACTACTAGAAGAAAATCAAATAACTCTCACCAACAAAAACCAAATCACAGAAATATTAGTAAGCAAGTTCAATATAAGTTCCAGAGAAGTAAATATAAGGCAACCAACACACAATGTCTACGTCCCAGCTGAATAACATGTGAAATGTCGGGTTGTCTTGTCCCAGCTGTCTCTGCAATTGACATAACACTACAGCAAGGGTTAAGATGTGAGTCCCAAACATCCAACTAGTTGTAGTCATAGCAAGAGGAAATAAATCAGGCTCATAATAGCTCCATGGAAACCTTAAGCCTGCCAAAAAAGAGTCAACCACCACCAGAATCTATGTTAATAAAGAATCCTACTACTAGAGGAAAAGTAAACTACTGAACCGTTTTATATGTCAAGTGCTCCATCAATTTATAAGGGCATTATGAAAGGACTTGCAATATCAACTGTTAGTCAGTAACACAAAATTCAAATGCAAAAATAATAGGGTTAAATGTCGATAGACCCCCTCTATTATAGCCAAATTGCAATATACCCCCTAAGTTTTCTGAGTGGGTAGACCCCTGGAGTGAACTTCTCCTTGACTCTTGAGACAATAAAAGTTCACTCAGGGGGTCTATCCACACTTGGGGCATAGTAAAGGGGGTTTACCCGCACCAATGGAACTAAAGGGGGTCTATCGACAATTGGGCCATAGTAAAGGGGTCTATCTGAAATTAACCCAGAATAATATGTCAATCCAATTTACAAAGAAAGGCAATCAGCAGTCTTACCCATCAATGCAGAAACATCACAGCATCATAATCAGACTCACTTCATCTCAGACATGAACTTCTCATACTCGGTATCACCACCATAACTTGTAGGTTGCTCCGCAGCAGGCTGAGGTGGTGGTGGCTGAGATGGTGGGTTAGAAGCCCATGGTACATTTGCAATCCCCTGAGAGGCATCAGTGCTTGGAGGTGGCTGTACATTATAATAAGGTGCATAACCCATTGGAGGAGGATACGGAGGCGGTACACTACCATACATATTGCTCTGTGGCTGCACTCCTGGAGGATAATTTTGCATTGCTTCACTTGAAACCGCAGTTTGAGTCACAGGTGGCGGCGGTGGAGGAGGATACTGAACCCCATATGGGGGAGGAACAGGAGTATACATATTAGAACCTGGCGGAGGCGGAGGGTAAGGAGAATACTGAGGAGGCGGAACCGGTGGGCCCCAATGAACCGGAGCGGGGCCGTAACTTCCTGGCGGAGGTGGCTGAGGGTAACTTGGAGCCATAGGTGCCGGTGGGCCTGGCGGCACGGTGGGCTGTGGCGGCTTACCTGCCACTCTCACTGCTATAGCTCTCCCTTCAAGATGATACCCATTCATACTAGAAATAGCATTATTGGCCTGAGAGACATCAGAGTACTTCACAAACCCATACCCTTTGCTCAGTCCAGTGATCCTATCCTTGATAACCTTAGCCATCACAATCTCCCCAAAAGCTGAGAATAGTCTTATGAGACCATCGTCTTCAAGAGTAGGGGGGAGATAGCCAATGTACAGATTAGTCTCATCATATTCCTTCTTGATTCCATTTGCTGCTCCAGCTTGTCCTATAGCAGTGCCACTCCCTCCGGCCCAAGGAGGATTGGAGCCAGTAGTACCCGATCCCGTTAGAGGCAAGGCTAAGCTCTGCTTCGTTTGAGAGTCAGGTGCAGCTCCTCCAAGCTCAGCCAAGAAGTTCTGATACTCATCGTCCATTTTCTTTCCACTTCCTTTCATTGGGCAATCAATGGTTGGGTGCCCACCATCCCCACAAATCTTACACAAAACATCACTCTTAAAGGTTGAAGTCCTAGCAGGACATGCGAACTGCCTATGCCCGGGCTCACCACACAACCTACAGAACTCATCATCCCTAATAGTCCCATTCAACGCTGCCAGCTCCCTCAACTGCTGCCTTTTGTGCTCATTTAAACCCTCATCCACAGGCTGCAGCAATTTCTCCACCATTCCAGCAGCAGCATCCAGTGCCTCCTGAGTCTCAGCCTCGACCAACACGTGCAAGTCCTCGTTCTCAGCCGGGTCAGGTTTCAAGTCCCTCTTCTGCCCTATTCTTCCCTCTTTTATCGACCCTTTTCCTCTAATCACAATCTTAGCTCCAGTCTCCTTCTCCATTCTCTTCTGAGTGTTCCCTCTCGGCCCGATAATCAATCCAATAAAATTGTAACCCGGGTACTCTTTCATCGGAATATAAAGCTTCTTCTGTAGCTTAGGAGGCCTATAATCAGCTGGAGGCCGAAAGGCCGGGTTTTTACTAATGAGTTTAGATATAATCTCTTGCCTTTCCTTATTAAGCCTCTCTCGGGCTCGAAACTCTCTAGTATTGATCCTAATTCCCATGTTATCATAAATAGGTTCAGGCGACGGGGATCGAGCACCCTCAGGGCGCTCGTCCAAGGGCAATCCAGACTGCAAAAGGCGGCTAATTTCAAGAAGCCTAACGTTCAAGCTCTGTACCTCGGGGTCGAGGTCGGCCGTGAAGTCCTTCATGAAGTCGGGCAACTGGATGACCGGCTTCGCGTCGTCGTCGGCCCACCGTGACTTCTTCTTGCGGCCCCCCGTGCCGGCGGCGGCGCTGGGGTCTGCGCTGCTGTTGTTTTCGGGCTCCGGCTGCGGGTCCCACCGGCTGCGCCGGCGGCGGCGGCTGCTGGTCTCCTCCTCCCCGCCGGATACGCCGTCGCGGTCGGCGCCGCTGTGGGTCCCGGTGAGGCCGCCGTTCTCGGAGATCAGGGGCTTTTGTCGGGTTAGGGTTTCGGCGGAAGGGGGAGGAGGGGGGTTGGAAGAGTCTAGGGTTTGGGGATCTCGATTTTGATTGAGGGAGTAGGGGTGATCTAGGGTTTGGGCTAGGGCTAGGGTTTCGATTTGGGAGGAGGACGAGGAGACGGCGACCTGCTCCATGCTAGAGAGAGAAAGAGCGAAAGACGCGAGAGGAAGGAGACTGATACCGAAAATTTTGCGAGATCGTGGACCAAAGCAAGCTTAATTTGGTATTTATCGAAGCTTCACCCTGGCGGGCTTGGGCGATAGAATTATTCTCGGCCTGTAATATTTCGTGGGCCGTAACTGGATTAGCTGTCCTACTCTCACAATTATTTTGTAAGTATTATACTCATAAATTCTATTTTCTTTTCCTTCTAGCAAATGACATTCTACAGAATTTTTGTTCAATTTAATATGGCTTTATGTACTCTTTTTTTTTAAAATAAGTCTAAACGTAACCCGAAGTATGTGTATCCGAAGCTTATATTTTCATTTGTTAATTTGGTTACCAATTATTTGAAATTTGTAACTCGTTATGAACAATAAACTAACATACATTCTGAATAAGCGGAATATAGGGATCAAATACCATATGAGATATAGTGCAAAAAGACAAATACATGGACGATTGCAAATTAGCAAAGATGCAATCTAGTTTCTTATGAAAAAGATGGATTATATTTTGAAATTTTTTTAGGCATTTCATGGTCAAATGCATAGATGCCTTCTAATGTTCGGTAAAGGTCGAGCTAAACCACCCTAATTGCTCTGCGCTTTTCTTAGTCAATATTTTAAAAGAAACGATCTTCAAACAGAGAGCAAACGATGAGGATTTCTTGTTGAGACATATCTCATATCTATTGAGTACTCAGTTGGTCTTTGAGCCCGGTGGCGTTTTGCACCAAATAGTGCTGAGATTTCATGTTATAACATTATATATATGTCTCTTTATGTGAGAGGGTTTCGAATGAGATTAGGGTTTTGGAGAGGATATGAGATGATGACTATGTATGTTTATGTGAGGTTGAGAGAAATGAGAAATACCTCTTGTAATCATGTCCTTCATACATAGTGGATTTACTTTATTGTTGTCCACTACATGTAGGTCGAACTTGATCGGCAAAACCACATAAATCTCGTGTATTCTTCTTCTTGATTGCTATTCTTTACATCTTATCTTGTGAGCTTGTTGTTTCATCTTCGAGGATATCGGAAGATCAGGAGATCCTCAATCAATAACATATCTGAATTGTAACCTACTACTTATCAGTACTGCTCTTGAGCCTTTGCCTATAATTGCGTGGTGGTTGCGCGCAACATAGTCTCAAGTACACTGTTGTTTTCTAAGACAGAGTTAAAACATTTGAACAGAGGAAGAACCGATGCTGACAAAACAAAATTTGAGACAATTGCACGTTCCATTGACATCAACCCATGAAGTACATGTTTTTCCCATGATCACAGTCTCCCAAAAACAAAATGCAAAACAAACTACATGAAAACCATGTGACCAATCAGTATTTATACTTCTCAGGCATCAGATTCTAACTCCGCCGACCTTGTGAAGCTTGGAGTTCACAGCCCGACAAGCCCTCGAACAGTACTGCACAAGCCCGCAGCATGCACACCTCCTAAACTCGTTCTTCCTCGTCTCCGGCCTCCCACAACTACCATTTGAGCACAGCCTGAGCCCCGGACCCACCGGCCTCGCTGCAAACCACTCAACCAAGAACCGGTTTGCTGGGTGAGGCTCCGTCGCGGTTTGTTTGAGGACCGTGAGCACGCACTGGCAGGCCTTTAACAGGTCCCCGAACCCGTCCATGTGGCAATATGCGAGCTCATGGCTGGCGTCGAGGTGACCGAGTTCCGCTGAACGATGGAGTAACCAGGCACCAATGAGGTGGTCCTTGAGGACGCCGCGGCCACCGACATCCATAATAATGTTGACAGGGGAGAGGCCGTTGAGCTTCATAACGGCAAGGGAGTACAGGGCGTCGGCATGTGACATTTGGGCTGCCTTCACTATCATGTTCAAGCCAGACCAGGCTCGTAGGCAATAGAATGTGATCTGCAGGAAAAACTTTTACTTAAAAATTCGAGAAACTTGACTAAAATTTTGTTTGTTTTTCCCTGAAGAAATTGAGTGATCACCATTCCGAGGATGTAGTTGGCATCAAGATTGCCAGCATCCACGCACCGCTTCAAGAATTTGTGAGCCTCATCTGACCAATTCTGAGCTATAATTGCTAGTGAACCTGTCGATGCCTTCGACAATACTAGTGGATTCCGACCCAAATCGTTGAATCTTTTGCATCTAAATTTGAAAGAAAAGGAAAAATAAAATTTTAGATCATAATGAGTTTCACATAGCTAACTGAAGAAGTGGTTGGGCAATTACGTACATCAGCAGGACACGGACAAGGTCCGCGGGGCATCTAGCAGAAGAGCTGAGCTTACAGAGAATGCAGATGACGAGGTTGTCCGTGAGCCTGTCAAAGAAGTTAGCAGCGGAGGAGGAAGGCGGCGCCGCTGACCGAGGCACTTTCAGGTGAGGACTTCCGATCGAAGCTTCACTGCTCCTTTTTCTACTGTCAACGATGTTGCTTGTGGACTCCATTGTGAAAATCTAAGAAGAGAAAGAACTGGCGGTGGAGGGAAAGATGAAGGAGTAGGGGAGAAGTTTAGGGGTATTTATAATAAAAGAAAAGAGGAAAAAAAAAGGAAAGAAGTATAATCAAATTCGGATAGTATCTTTCCATAACGGTAGAGACTTTCCCATAATTTACTGATTGATGACTTAATAAAATTGATGACTTAATAAAACGATGACTCATAAAATGATGACTAATATTCAAATGACTTGATGATGACCGCACTTTAGTTTTGGAAAGTGCTTTAAATAGGATATTTATGCTTTTATGTTAGTTTTTTTTCTTTTTTTTTTTTAATTCTGAATTGGAACTTATATATCGAATCCTCCAATATATCAGGTGCATAAATATTCTATCCATTATTTGGCCTGTCGTAGTATTAGCTTATAATGTTATGCTTATTATGCATCACAAATCATATACATAATCAATCATTGTTTATCCTGTTGTAATGTGCGTCTACATGTTTTGCACATTTTTTGTTTTGGTAGTTGGAAATATTTCCATTATCATTGAAAGATACAGAACTAACTCCAGGCATGCATGGGATTATAGAGTATACTCTTTTACAACCTGATTATACACGTCAAATGTGTTCAATCCTAAAAATAAAAGTATTCAATCCAAAACTTAATTTTAGGGACACATTCATGCTGCAAAGTGCAAACCCTGTAGCTATAACATTCGATTTTACATGTTTAACTCTACTAGTATAGTATAGACCCTGCTATTCTAGAGGAACCTACTCAAGATGAATAAGCTATGACTCTAAAGGGTGTTTCAAAGCCTATTGCCAAGCTGATAAGAAAGGTAAAGGTGTTGGAGTTTTGAGTGTATTTTAAAATTGAGTGTTATCTTTAGTCTCACATAGGAAAAATGAGAAAGAGTTTGGAGTGTCTAAATATGTTGTCCCTTTCTTAGTGTGTTGAATAGGCCTAGGAGTAGAGTGGCCCTCGCACACATGCAAACCCAAAAAAGCCCAGAATTAGAAATTGGGCAACAGGATCTAGAAAATCTTAATGTTGTACATCTGCATCACTAAGAGATACTCGCAAAATCATACTTAGAAGTTAGTTGATCTTCTAGAAGGAGCAAGACTTATCAAGTGCAAATGAATCTTCAGACAGACAATTGGTATTGACAGTACAATTGAGAAGTACAAAGCATGATTGGTAGCTAAAAGTTTCTCTCAGAATGAAGGCATTAACTTCTTTGACATCTTTGCACCAGTTTGTCACATCATGACTATTAGAGTGCTTATCTCTTAGGCCGCAATCCACAACTTATTGTGCATCAGATAGATGTGAAAATGAAATTCTTAAATGGAGAGAAGTTAGCTACAGAAGATAAGATAAATTCTCTTCTTCAAAATCATACTTGAGAGTTAGTTGATCTTGCAGAAGGAGAAAAACATATCAAGTGCAAATGGATCTTCATACAGAGGATTGGTATTGATGGTACAATTGAGAAGTAATTGCACAATTAGTAGCTACAGGTTTCTCTTAGAAGGAAGGCATTGACTTTTTGACATCATTCACCAGTCTGTCGTATCATGTTTATTAGAGTGCTTATCTCTTAAGCTGCAATTCAAAAGCTTGTTGTGTATCAGATGGATGTGAAGACGACATTCTTAAATGGAGATCTTACTAAAGGGATAATATAGAGTAACCAGAAGGCGACATTCTTAAATAGAGATCTTGCTGAAGAAATCCATATAGAGCAACCAGAAAGCTATATTATTGATCGCATGAACAATAAAGTATATAAATTTATCAATGGCACTAGGGGTTGGTTATCCACGACCTTTGAGATGAAGGACATAGGTGATGCTAGATTTTTCCTTAGAATTCAGATTCTTAGGGACCGTTCTAAGAGGACCTTAGGTTTGTCTCAGAATGCTTACATAACGAAGATCTTAGAATAGTTTAGCATGAAAGGTTGTAAACACATTGGATCTCTAATCACTAAGAGTCATGTTTTAAGTCTAGAACATTGTCCTACACTGAAGCTGAAAAGAAACAAATGCTAACCATTTTCTACAAAAGTATAGTCGTTAGTCTTATATATGCTATGATGTGTACAAAACCCGATATATCTTTCACAGCGGGACTGATGAGTAGGTACCAGTCCAATCCTGGTATGCTTACTAGAGAGGAGTCAAGAAGATTCTCAGTTATTTAAATGGGACTGCTCATTTTGCATTGTGTGATAGCGGTTCACTCACTCGATTACGAGGATATACAGATGTCGACTAGGCCAGCGATCAGGATCAGGACATGTCAACATCTAGTTAGGCCATCTTAGTGAATGGCGGGGCTATTTTATGGTGTAGTAAGAAGGAAGAGTGCATTGCCTTTTCCAACATGGAGGCAGAATATGTTGCGACATGTGAAACAACACAAGAGGCAGTTTGGCTACGTAGATTTGGCGATAGTGCCACATATAGAGGATGAGATGATCCTTCACTGTGATAGCATATCGGCGATTGCCTATTCGAAAGATCCAAAGTATCATGGAAAATCGAAGCATATGTAAATTTGGTACCATTTCATCAAGAATCAGGAGAAGGAGGACGTCATGCTGAAGTACATCCCTACGAGTCAGATAATCACCGATCCACTGATGAAGGAAATAGCCAAGGAGCCGTTCATTCAGCACACTAGAGCCTTAGGGCTATGTCAGTGGTGATGTTTTGTACTAGTTAGGACCTCAAAGACTTAGGATATTATGGATGGCAGCTATATGAGATATTATTTTATTTTTGATAGATATTTTCTCATCTATATTTATGCATATCTAGGATTTGCTTATGTCTTATTATTGTTTGATTATTTTGGCATTGAGTATATTTGTATATAATGTGTATAAGATACAAAAAGGGCACTGAGTGCACCATTAAAAAGTTACATTAGTAGGTAGGAGTTCTTATCACACAAGAGATCCCCTTCGGAGCTGTGGCAGCAGCCGAAGCTGAGACCGAGTACCGGATGTCATTTGGCTTGGATCAATAACACTACATCTCATTACTAGGTGTGGAGACATTGGGAGTGCTCTATGGTCACCCCAACCGGGTTAGGATGAGCTTGTTGTAAACTTATATGTTGAGACGACCGAAGTGGAGATCCCACATCCTCTTTACTTGCTTACTATCAGCGAGACTAAGGGTTTGACTTGGCGCACACACGAGCTTGTCAGGAGATCCCATGCATATTGCTGGGTGGTATGGCCAAACAAGTTTATTATGGAGTAATGGAACTTCTGTCTGTATTGCATTAATTTAATGATGTATGCTTTTAGAGAGTGAGAAGTAATACCATAGCAAGTTGCCATATGACGTGTGCTTGGACCGGATATAAGGAGGTCAAGGGATGAATTCCTGCTCCCTCACTGTGTGAGCCCTTATAGACGACCACTAGTAATGGAGGGTAGTCACTGTACCCTTAGAGACACTAGGCTGTCTGGAAAGTTGTTATGGCGTCCGCTACTTTTGCTGCTATTTTCTGCTGCGATGAGACAATACCACATGTATGGGGTAGTATCAAAAAAGCTGGTGATTAACATGCTCAACTATTCAGGACCAAAGGAAGATCAATTGTCATGTCTCCTGATTGCATTGCATGCATAACTCTCATTTATGCTGGGGGTAGGATTTAAGAGTACGATGATCAAGGGTAGACCGCGGTGTTCACGCTTCTTCGAGGGTCTGAAGGTACTTGGGCAGACATGGTTTATCAGATCTAGAGTACGAGATACCGCATACTTACACTTTTGTTGTGTTTTTTATGTTTTTGGGAGATCTTTGTGTCGGTCCAAACAGATTTGACTGCAAGGCTACCCGCTTTGCAGGTTTTCAATGGTCCACACTACACTAACAATATGTGGATGTAGTATTGAAAAGGAAGGAAAATCTTGGGGTGATTTTGACTGAGGGAATCAATGGCTTAGGGAGCTATGGATGGCACCCACTCATTTTTATGAGTGGGAGTATATTAGTCATAGATGGATAAAGATGCACCCAAATAAGTGGGACTTATCTTAGAGATAAGATATTTGACTAATTTTAATTGGATTAAAATTAGATCTTTTTCTCTCTTTAAATAAGAACATATTGTAAAAAGAAAAGGAGATGGGAAAAGAATATTGTCATCTCCTCCTTCCTCTCTTAATTCTCTATTTTTTTCGAGTTAGTCGGGGGGTGATCCATAGGAGCTTTCATCATCTTGGTATGATTGATTCCCAACTGTAGTTCGTAGATTGAGGTGCATGACAATCCTTCCGAAGATTCGGAACAGGTAATCTCTAAACAAGAGATTTATTTCCTATATATCTATGCATGGTTTACAGATTCCTTGGAAAATAACATGACAACTTCATTAATTAATAATTACTACAATATACTTGTTTGTCGAGAAAACAGTTGCAATCGACATTCTCATTCATCTGCAATTGAATCTGTTACAAATTTATCTTTTAACAACAAATTACAAAATTACAGCGCGCCTTTTTATAAGGCTTTTACAACGAGAAATATCAAAATAAAATTATAACTTTATTTGTTTTTCCTTTTGAACAAACGCGAGGTCCGTTTATCGGACCCTCGCTTGCGTGGGTTCTTTGCCTGTGCCGGGGACTTCTTTTACGTCCGTGGACCACCGA
>JBAKGM010000412.1:13748883-13760750 GCA_037177215.1 Asparagus racemosus | reverse complement strand
TTGAACAAGGATGTTATATCCATATAGGTCCTGTTACAATATACAATTATTGCCTGCAGGGCATCTATATCTAACAGTACCATCTAATCTGTTCAAGCAATCAGTATAAATACGTTGACCTATCTTAGGTAAAGGGATGATCTCATATTCTTTGCCAGGCTTCGCTTTGCCGACCTTCAATCTTTGAACTCTGCTCTAAACCCTGCGGTAAAGGGATGATCTCATAATCTTTGATAGGCTCCGCTCTGCCGACCTTCAATCTCTGAACTCTGCTCTAAACCCTAACCTACATACCCATTGCTTTGGCTTTTATCATCAAGAGTCTGATTTATGCATCGGAGGGTCGTTTATGGACAGTCCATCATTGTCAATCTGACTCTTTCTCAGTGTTGCACAAGCTTAGCCAAGATCATATCACCATCAGCCATCCAAAGAGATCAAGGGGAGTAACTCTTGATATAGCAATAAAAGTAGGGCCCTCAACATCGAGTCCAATCCAGCAGACTCAATCTATCAGGTTTTCCCTTGCATCTACACTGCTAACATCGGATACAAATACGAATATACATGCGAATATGTGACATTCAGGAAAATCCAAAATAGATATAAGAAAACTAGATAATATTGAAGAAATATATAGTTCATATGTACAAAAAAATCATTAATATGTTTGTTATATCTGAAAAGCTAATATTAGATCCATTGTTAATCAAAATTAACCTCAAGTCTATTAATCTAAGGATAAAAACAATTAAAACTATATGACCAACATACATTTTGATATTTTAGATACGTATCCACATATTTCACTACATAATGTATCCATAATGAGATCCTATTAGATATGAATCTTAGTAACTACGTTCATATCCTAACTTATACAAATATTTCCTTAGATACATATATTTTTTGCACCCCTACGTACTGATGATAAGGTAAGGGTGAGACATTTTCCAGCTAATGAGGACGATTTTGTAAAATTAAAGTCCTTGTTAAAACAAAGTTTATGCGATTCCCCCCCCCCCAAAAAAAAAAAAGGGAAACAAAGTTCATAGCATCGCGCCACCCATCTCAAATCTCTCCCTCATCGAATAAAGAAAAACAAAAGGGTTTAGCTTTTGCGATGGAAGGTTCGCAGAGCGATTTCGATCGCCTCCTCTTCTTTGAGCACGCTCGAAAGACAGCGGAGCTCGCCTACGCGAAGAACCCTCTCGATGCCGAGGCAAAAAAAAAAAAAAAAAACCCTAGCTTTTCTTCTTCTTTGGTTCGATGATCGATATCCTTTCAAAGATTGAAACCGTAGTCTTTTCTTCTTCTTCTTCTTTTGTTTGGCTTGTTTAGAATCTGACGAGATGGGGAGGAGCGCTTCTCGAGCTCTCCAGCTTCCAGGATCGACCCGAGTCCATCAAATATGTTACAGGTGAGCAGCTGATAGATTTATACATTTCAATTTCGTTGATGTAAAATGTGAAAAGAGAATGTTAACTTCTGGTTATAGTATCTACTTTATTAATTTGCCACTAATTGAGTTTGGAATATATCACATGCTTTACTTATTTGTTTGGTTGGCATGTTGGCGTGCACTTTGGTTGATTGGTGATCGATGCAATTATTGACCGAAATCCTGTGTTATCATTTCTTCTGCCTACTAGTTTGTTACCCGTGCGATGCACGCGGAATTGGGGTTTGAGAGAGAGAGATGAGGAGAGAGAAAGAACGTGAAATGACATATTATTGATGTCGAGATGTCGATGCATGATAGAAGAAAACCAAAAATACGAGTTAATTGTGGTAAAGATGGACACTTTTTTTCTCCCCTTCCAGAAATAGGTTAAAAACAGGTGCCACTTGCTGCATTTCTGCAACAGTGGTAGCTGTTTTTAGTACATAGTAAAAGATATATTAGCTGGGGTTACCCCTATATAGATTGTGTAGTTGGTATTTTTGCTCAAAATGGCTTTTAACTTTATGACTTGCCTGTATAGAACTAGTATGACATGCCCAACTTCGTTTGTTTGTGATGATGGTCAACTAAAATGTTGCATGAAAATTCTCGTTTTTTATGCATTCAAACAGTTTAATGTTTCAAGCTATTTGTGCATTGTCTAATTATAATAAATTATGAAAAGGTGGATGAGTCTAATTCTGTTTCTTTCGTTGGTTTTGATGAGGTTAGTGATGGAATAGCTCCTAAGATGAAAATATGAACAGAAGGTTGATGACCTAAAGAATTTATAAGTAACAACTAGCAAGGGAAATGCATATGTGAGTGCAAGAAGAAGTAAAGGTACAATTCACATTGACTGCATACAACTTCCCAAACTATTGATTTTGTTACTTGAGATCAGTCATGCATCATTATGGTATTGAGGAGGATGAAGGATGTTGTTTGTTGAATTAAGGCACAGGGACATACTTGCGAGTGCTGGTAGTTGTGTACACCAGTTTTTAGAAGCAAATTATAGTTGAAGGAGTTGCTAGGACTTGAGTAGATTTATGGTTACCTAAATTTAAGAAATACAAATATTTAAACGTTTTTTAAAAAATTACTAGAATGCTCCTAGAAAGGGTAGCAGGGAAAGAAAAACAAAAACCAGGAACAGTTTGGATTAATATATTTTTTTTCTGCAACAGAGATTTTCTTCTCTCCAATATGTTAACTTTAGCTCATACAGACATGATATTTATTCCTTGAACAGTTTGAAGATATTTACGCATTGGTTCATGATTGGCAATTGTGAGTTGTACATCAATTTGTTTATTGTTAATTGCTTAAACTCTTGGTCTCTCTTATTACTTATTGATTTAGTTCAAATTATGATGGGTTATATATATGCACGCTTTGGCAGTTTGTTTATTTGGTTTTGAGCATTGTTAACTTATGTCATCCTATTTTCCTATGGATCAACTTCATTTTTGCAGATGCTGAATCTAAACTGGAGGAAGCCTTAGACATCAATCCTAAAAGGCATGAGACACTATGGTGCTTAGGCAATGCTTACACTTCCCATGCCTTTTACACTCAAGATGATGAGACTGCAAAAGGATACTTTGCTAAAGCAACTGAATATTTCCAGGATGCAGTGAATGAGGTGGCTTGCTTTAGTTTTTAATTGTGCGTGATTTCATAACAAAGCAAAATAACTCCTCGACTTCTCATAGGATCCTGCAAACGAGCTATATCTGAAGTCTTTGGAATTGTCAGCTAAGGTAAAATTCCTCAAAAGTTTTAAATAGGCCTTTCATACCATCTTTACTTACTGTAAGTACCTTGTGTTCACATTGGCATTCGAACGTTAGAAGTTTTCTTGTACTTTCAGATGGTTTGCGGATTTTATATTATCTTTATGCCAAAAGAGTCACTTGTTGCTAGGTTTTTATTGAAATTCATAGTCAGGTGGATGGTTTATTTGTATCTCTTGATACTCTGACAAATATATGTTCTTAAATCTGTAATCAGCTGCCAGAATTAGTATTTCTTTTAGCACCCAATAGTTCAGTTCTTGTATTTATCTCAATTCTCAAGTGACGTAACACCTTTACTTGTTATTATCCATGACGTACCCGGAGATTTGCATTGCACAGTCTTGTGCATCAAGTACAGAAGCATGTTGGCAAGGAAGCATATGCAAGGAAAGTTTTTTGTTCTTCTAATCTGGTTTCTGGTGAACTTGTAAAAAGCTTTGGCCTATTATTAAATCATGCTCTATTTTTGTCATCAGCTCAAAATTTTCCCTTCAAGCCAAGGGTTTTATATGAAGTAAGGTTCTATGAAAGATGCTTAACAAGTGCTCATGGTTAACTATGGAAAAAGATGTTTACCGTAATCCTAAAGATGAGTTAATATAATCCATCTTAGGGCTCCTAGATCAGTGAAAAAGCTCTGGAAGAGGAGGAAAAAAGGGAAAGCTTTCTGGGAAGCAGATGTCGACATGTGGAATGAAAAACAACATCACACAAACATGACTACTTGGCAGTTCTTGAAATCCGGTCTGTTTGAAAACCAATAGTACCAATCAAATTATTTTTGGGGATCGGAAAATTTCAATATTGTTTTTGGGCTTAAAAGACTTGCATCTAGTGAAAGAATATGATTCATGTAGCCAACCGCAAGAAATTTGGGATAAAGATTTTGTTGTACTATACCAAGATATACAACTGAAACCAGCAGCAAAATCCATCAGCGATGGAAAAATTTGGAGATGGGGGAGAGAGATCAAACAATCTGAGTGATTTTTTCAGAGGAAATGAGAGGGAGGGAGGACCTGATGGTTAAGACCTATTTGTGGTGGAAAAGTTTGGAGACTTTTGAAGGTAGAGATATCTCGAGTTTCTCAGACATCATCCTACAATTAGTTTTGAATTGATAGTTTTCACTGTAAGTGTGTGACGAGTTCTGTGAGAGGTTGTTATCCCTCAACAAAGTACTTTTTCTTTACTTCATTTATACATATATTAAGAAATTACTCATTCAATTGTGCATATAAACTCCTGTTGCGCATTACCTTCTCTCTCTACACCCGTGTGTGTGCGCGCAGGCGTGTGTGTATACCCACTTAAGCAAGAATTTGTTTGTTTTCTGAATGAAATTTAGAACTATTCTACACCTAAATTGTCAAAAACTGATAGCTAGGAGAAAGAAAGGAAATGAGAAAAGACAATAACTAACATTACAAGAAAAGTAATAGAAAATTTTGAAATTAAAACAGTGGCTAGAAGTTAATAAGTTGACAAATGTTAAATTACACACCACGAAGATAACGCAAAGTAGGGAATAAAAGTTAAAATTCTTAAATTAACATGAACTCGTGAGGTCATTTTAGTTTCTAAGCAAAAAATATCACTTTAAAAAATCTAGTGGTCCATATAAATTATGATCAAGTACCAATAATGACGACCAAATTCCTTAAGATATTTGAAGATGAAAAGTTGCAGATAATAAAATACTTGTACACATGTAGAATTTATAGAACTTAAGAATAATCAGTACCAGTTAAAAGGCTACAAAAGTTGACTACACGCGAATTAAGTTTAACCCATAAATAAAATTATACAATTACATGAATAGTGCTATAGAAAAATGCAAACTCAGAAGACGAACAAACTTAAAGTCATAGAAGAACTTAAAATTAATGAAATACAAGCTACAAAATTGTGTCATAAATTTTCCATTTCATTAAAATGTTGTTATGTTCTTCTTGTCATGAAATTCAATTGTGCAGACAAACATCTAAATATGCTAACCATCTTTACTGTTATTGAAAATTTTTAATAGTTTTCTGCAATTCTTTTTAAGCACAAGATTGTGTTGAATTTTATACAAACTTCACTAATTATGTAGAGAAGCATTTAAAAGTGTTAACTGTTTATATGATTCTTGTAAGCCATCAAATATCAAACCAGATAATCCTGACTGGCAGGTGCCAAAACCATGGAACATGCTGGTTTCGAAAATGTCTACATTATACAAATACCGAGACATCCGACCTTGCCTCAGATGATGCTATGTTCTTATTAGCATTTCCTGTATTCATTCCTTTTACGTATAGCCACGGGCAGATCTACTGCCTAGCTAGGGGTGCAGTTGCACCCCTAGACATTTATAAATTGCATGTAAAGTCATGAAATTTTACATCCCTCCCCAACCCCCCACACCAATTTTTTTTCTGTTTTGCGCTTTGTTTTTAAATTGCACCCAAGGCCCAAACAGTCTAAAACAGAAATTAGTATCAATTTGAATTGGCCCACTGGAAAGCAAAAAAGTCCGCCAGGGGGGGGGGGAATTTCTAGATCCACCACTGCATATAGCTATGTACTAATCCTTTAGACCTTAACATTGACTCACTCTCCTTTCTCAGGCGCCTGAGCTGCATTTAGAGTTTCATAGGCAAGTATTTAGTCAGCCAGCTGCAGTTGGAGGACCCGCAGTTTCAAATCCGAAAGTAAGTTTTCTATGCATTGCTTTCCAATTGTAGGCAACAAAGTCTTCTATTAATAAATTTTCATAATATTATCATGCATTCATTATATTCTTAATATATAAATTGTTCTCGCAAATTTTGAGACGACAATTTTGTGTTGCACATCTTTCTCCCTTGCTATTGCTTATTACCGTGTTTGAGACTTTAATTTTTATAGCTGTTGTGGGCTATTAATTTGGATAATTGGTCTACTATGTCAGAATATCTTCGACCTCTGCCTTCATTCTCTGGCCAAGAAACTCACTAATATTAGTGTACAATCTCTAGGTGTGGTTTTTGAAATATTTATATATCATATATAAATTGCACTCTGTAGAGTTCATTGCTACAAATTGACTTAGAAGATGGACACATTAGACTTTCTGATACTTGTTACCTACTCGTTTTATATTTTTGCTAATATGCCGTGCTTAGATCCTCAGGTCAAAGTATTCGCTGCCTGACATTTTTTGAAATATAAAGCTTTAGTAAGGTTCTATCTTTGAATTTTCTTGGTTATATCTGATATAGATTTGCATTGTTGATAAAAAAGGAAATTAAAATACTGTTCCTATTCCGTTAAGTCCTAGTAATACTGTCAGTTTATGCAACAATTCTCAAGTGTCTACTCTTTTGTCTCCTTGCGATTTGGCTTCTTTTGATCTTTATCCGTTTGGAAAATTTGCATGTCTTAGTATATGTAATGTTACTTACACACTTAAATAGCATTGAAATCATAGTGGAAACTACATCTGCAAGCAGCAACACCCTATCGTTGTTGCAACACTATCACCACATCTCTGTTTGTAAGTTTCGAGTTAGATGATCAATTGTTTTTCTATCCTTGTGTTTGTGTCTAGCATTGCACTAGTGAGTGAGTTTAGTACTCGTAAATATTTGAAGTCGAAACATCCTCCTCGTTTTCCTTGTAATCTACCAAGATTCACACTATGAACTTTTTTGATGTGAATGCAATTAGTGTGTAATTTAGTATTATTTAGAGCAAAGGCGAAAATAGTAATGAAAAAGATGTAAAATCTACCTTTTCAAATTAATCATTCATAGTCTAGTCAAGCCTACATGCGCGAGTGTGTTTCTGGACAACACACATACATACACACACTATATAAGCTATGGACAACTTTCATGTCTTTCTGACATAATCTTTGACTGATCTGCTAGACACTGGGGCAGGGGACGAGGTCGAGCGCATGATAGAAGACATGGAAATGGGAGAAGGGGGGGGGGGAAGTGGAAGGAAATAAGGATGAAGGAGGAAAGCAGGGTGACGCTAGCGAGGGGCAGGCAACAGTGAGAGTATTGGGGAGGAGAGGGAGAGGGAGCGGCGGAGGTGTGTGAGGGGGTGGCGGAGGTGTGTGAGGGGGCGGAGTGGGGGGTGGAGATCTAGTCGGAGTGGAAGTCCTTGAAGGTGGGGAGGGAGCTTGCTGCAGCCTATAAGAGATGCAGAGAGAGACAAGGATGAGAGGAGTAGGAAGGACAAGAGAGATACACTAGGCTGAAGCAATTTTCCAAAAAATAAAATTTGAAGTGTCAGGATACACTAAGTTGTTCTTGACAAGTATTCTTCTGCATGACAATTTTTTTGAACATCGCTTCTTGTATGCTTCAATTTTATTTATGCAGCATGCAGATTTTTTTTCTTTTTCTTTTTCTTTTTCTTTTTGACAAAAGAAAAATTGAAGTAAAAAGAGATCCAAGTTTTCTATTTATTATTGTTTCAGATGCGTTAACTGTGGAGTTGTAGACCGTCTTAGCAACAAGTGGTTGTATACAGGAATACTTGGTTGAGGAGTTTCCATATTCCAGCTACATGTTTATAACTAGCTCGAGATCTGATTCTAGTTATACTGGGACCTAGCTTGTTTTTCTGATCGGCGATAGCCCTTTCTAATTGCTCAGAATTCGTTAATACTCTAGGAAACATTGTCATCATAAAATTTCAATTCTCATGGAGGTTACTCCGACAATGATCTTATTGTCTTCCTAGTTAGTGCACTTGTGATGCCTCCATTGCACACCAAAGAATCTCTAGTCATATATTCAACAGCTGAATATCCCCCTGCCTTCTTGTGGATTGATTGATATCTTTTCATTTCTTTTAGTCTAGCTTTATTTATAAATAAAGAGTGTGAAAAGACATCAGTAAGCTTTACTGATCTGCTAGCCTCTGGTTGAAAGCTTGTATATTATACTAGTCTGATTTTCAAATTCTAATAATGAATTATGAGGAATGAATGTATATGTAACTTGTAGATTGCAAACGAGGGAGTTAGATTTTGGATGTCTCACTTAGGTCCATCATCTTGTACATAAGAAAACCAATAGAATCTCACAGTTTGGCTACTCAGTTATTTGTGCATGAAATGCTGTTATCATTTTGTACTTGTTGCTATCTATTCATAAGCATGCTCATCTTTAATACACACTATGTTTGCTTCAAAACATCTAAATTATCTTCAACTATGCTCATCTTTGGTGTAAAATGCCCATTACTGGCATGATACATTAACGATCACTCTTAAGATGGAGTAATTTAACAAGCTAGCAATAGCATAAAGTCATCTTTGCAAGTATTTGCTCTATACCCTTTCATGCTTGCTTCTGGTGCGACTTATTTGATGCAATTTTTTATAAATAAATCCATTTTGTAGTTCTAGGCTTGTATACTGATAGCAATGCTTCTTTATTTCAGGTTTCGAAGAAAAAGAACAATCCTGATCTTAAGTACGACATACTTGGCTGGGTAATCCTTGCAGCAGGCATTATTGTGTGGGTTGGTATGGCCAAATCTCAGGCACCTGCCCCACCTACTCAGTAAGAAACCAGTTGTCCTTTTCTTCTTCTTGATTTTACTATCATTTAAGCAAAGCATGTCAACTATTTGGGACTTTTATGGAAGAATAGCGTATAATTGTAGTTTTTCTCAGTAAAATGCATCCTTGCTTTAACTAAGTATGAGCTATGTCTGGACGTAGTGCTTTTACCTATTGATTGTTTAATATTATTTTCCTTTTAATTTGTTTTATAAGAGGAAGCTTCTGCAGCTGATATCTGAGCTTCTATTTGAAAAAAAAAATTACTTTCCTTGCTTGTTTATATATGATATCTTTTGTATTGGTTCTTGAACCAATGCAAGTTTTATTATATTTTTCTCTGTGCCTTTTAGTAGGGCATGGGTATGAGAAAATTAAACTCGCACATCTATTACATGTGATGCACCAGTTGCTGTACAAAGTAATGATACAACATGATACACCACAGATACATTAATGAAATTATAAATGTGTGCACAAGCATCATGTTTATTATATTTGCAAGGCTAGAACGGTTAAACGAGCAATCTCTTGATTGTTCATTTAAAGCAATAGTTGTGTGAGTATTTATATTTCCTAATTAAGAAATAAGAACTCATTATTAAGAAATATGACAAACAACGGAAATGCAGCTATTAATTAAGTAGAATCGTTGATTCATCATTCATGAATTAGATTTTTTAACTTCTTACTTCTTAATCTAGATATAGTTTATTTTCGGTTTAGTTGGAATATGTTACAAATTTCAGAACATGTCAAAGGAGTATCTGATATGTATCCATCTAGTATTAAGTATCTAGTGTTAGGGCACGTCTGTTGTGGGTAAAGAAAATGAGGGATGATCAATTCAGATAAATCACAGATGATATGCAATCGCATGATTCGTGTAGATCTAGATAAGTCCTAATGATAAGTATCTATATACATGAACTAAATACAGAAACTAGAAGATATTAATGCAAGTACTTATAAAATTCAGGATTAATAATTAAGATTCCAGATTAGGTATGAAGTTACAATTCCCAATTCATCATCATCATATTTAAAAAGTAATTTTTTTAATTTAAAAAGATGATTAAAATTTATATTTGTGATGACATGAGCAGATACACGGAGTTTAGCGATTCCTGAGTCTGAAATTTTAGGGTGTTTGATGACCCTTTAAAACTGGGGACTGAAACCTAATGCAATTTTGGGTGTTTTCATGTTTGACAAAAAAATTAGGCCAGAATTAGTCTAGTTTTTGTAGGTCAAAATTTGGCCAATAAACCAGTTTTAGTTTGGACCAGACTTCCCCTGGCCTATTCTAGATCTGATTTAAGATAGAACTAGACCGTGACTGATCCTGACCCAGTTTTGAGTCGATTGCCAAACACACCCTTAGTTCCTCAACTTAGTTCCTAGTCTGAAAGTTTAGACTGAAATCTAAGTTCTCACTTCTCGAACCATTCACTATTTTGTGCATAAAAATGTGTTAGATATTAGGTTATTCTTGGATTTGGGCTGTTTAAGGTTCAAATTTTGGGATATTGGACTGAAATATGAAGGGAAAAGGAGAATGTGGAAGCTTATGAGCAGTAAGAAAAGATGGTGGAAAGAAAGGACATGAACAATAGAGATTGGAGGCTGCGACTGAAGAGAAGTAGGAGGGCCAACAAGCATTAAAATTCAGCTTTTTACCTACCTACATCCTAAGATTCATACGTAGAAGAAGATACAAGATAGTAGATTACCTGAAACGTACAGAGTAGCAACAGAAACTTGCGTACTCGTAGAGATATTGCGCAGCAATCACAACGACGCCTCTTCTGGTATCTACACGAACTTGTTAAAACTCCGCTCGTCTGTGTGTCAACACTTCGAAGACGGCGGCCTCTGGAGTTTCCTCTCTCTCCCTCACGATTTCAGAAACTGGACTGATTTGATCCCAAAGGTCTATCTTATGCTCTCTTTTATAGGGTTGTGAGGTGGTTTCTCAAACCGGAAAGAGATCGGATTTCTAATTAGACGGTTTCTCAAACCGAAAAGAGATCGGGTTTCCAATCAGATGATTTCTTAAAAAAATTTGTTCAAATCAAATCATATCTTTAAACCGTAATTGATCATATCAATTAAGTGTTAGGAGATAGGTTCATTGAACTTGGTCAGTATTTTTCCCAAACGTGATTGATCAAATCAATTTAGATCAATTAACGGAGATTTGTCAAAGTATTCATTATCTGATTACTCGATTGAGATCAATTAACCGAGATTTGTCAAATCATTCATTATCTGATTACCCGATTGCCTCACATCAAATCATATCTCTATATTCATTATCTGATTACCCGATTGCCTCACATCAAATCAGATCTCTATATGACTTAATTTATGCGGGCTTTCTCAATAACGTTCCAACATGTTCCTGTGTGCGACCCATTAGGTTTACATAATGTTGATAGTGAGCCAAATACTTTTCGGCCCATAAGTCATAAGCGGACCCTAACATGACATTATGACTAACCACATCACGTAAATGTCATCTCAGATAATACCTAGTACACAATGGACATATGTTGATCTCTTCATCACTAGATATCTTAATTCAACTCAAGGCAAGAATCATCTCACCTTTATACAGTTCAACCTTTAATTTCTCGTACCTAAAATTAGACATGGTCATGCACTTTCTCAATCTATCTTCTTCAAGCGGCCCAGAGATATCATACTCTCATTTATACAAGAGGGATAAATTCCATCTTGACCATTCACATCCCTCAACATGATTCATAGCATAGCCGACTAATACCTTTATTGTTATTCGGTCAAGGGAAACATTTGGTAACATCAAAGTATACAATCCTCATGTAGTAAACCATGATGATCTCAGGTCAAAAGACCGAAGATAATCATTGTATGAAATATATTGATGACACAAATAATCCATGCAATGTTTTATAGTAGATCAGTCCAATATTATATTCACCAATATATACCCATGTGATTGACTTGATATTTTATATCCATGATCCGCGAAACATGATCATCAATCAATCCACATGCTGCCTATAAAATCATTAGCGTCCCAACCAAT
>JBAKGM010000412.1:13726442-13740592 GCA_037177215.1 Asparagus racemosus | reverse complement strand
GGGATGGGTGCTTGAGATTAATTGAGGACACTGTGTGTTGGTATTTGGCTCTAGTATTTAACGAGCCTATCATTTGATAGTAACCGCTCGTTCGCTCACAAATGTAAGACGGCGCGAGCGAAGAGAATGGCCGACCAGATACATGCATCTACAAAAACCATTAAGATTTGAGAGCTTGCATTCATTGAAATATCCCACTTCTCTCGGTTCATGTCTCCTTTGTGTCGCAGACTTAAGAGCTCATTCCTAACTCATTGTCGATGGACGCGCGTCCACCACCAACAAACGTAAAAGACGCGGGCGCCGGTGATGTCATAATTGCACGTGCACCCAACTAAGTACATTGCCTTACACTTGGGAAAAAAAAAATCTCTCTTATATTGTGGGGAATATGGAGCCCTCAAAGCATAAACATTGGTTCATACGCACTGATTTAGTAGTTAGTTAGTTGCACTTTTAGAGCTTGCAATTACGATTCTTATTCCTCACTGTAATTTCGAAGTTTTGATAATGGAAGGATCATTTAACGTAGTATTAGAGCAAGTCAAGTTCCAATCTTGCTGGTCGCGAATTTCTAAAGCAAATTTTAGAAAATACAATTTTGTGGTCTAAGTTTTGGCCCATGAAAGGACCTTCGACCTGTGGGGGGCATGACATGTTAGAATATGAAATTATAACTCTCAATCCTCACAACAACTTTAAAGTTTTGATGTGATGACTATAAACATGCACTATTTGGTATAATAATTGCAATGTGAACTGTTTGAAACATGTGTCACACTCTTCTTTCTTTTCGTATGATTGATTATTTTTCCAGAGAGCTCTCTGTTAGAATTTTTTGGTGAC
Organism: Asparagus racemosus; assembly: GCA_037177215.1. NCBI lineage: Eukaryota > Viridiplantae > Streptophyta > Magnoliopsida > Asparagales > Asparagaceae > Asparagus > Asparagus racemosus. Next base: position 13,739,746 of record JBAKGM010000412.1, on the reverse strand, counting down.
GTGGCAGTTTGAAAATTTAATTCCTTTAGAAAGTATTCTTTTATCTAAATATGTGGTACAAGTGAACCAAGCGTGTTTTAGTGGTCGTCACTTATTATACGCTATCCCAGCAAGCACTAATTGAAACACCGTCGAAGTGCTCAAATTTTAGGGGCTGTGAAGCTGTTTATGGGCGTGCGTGCGTCCTAATTTGTTATTATACTTTTAGGTACTATTTTTATACTCAATAAATGATTAAAAAGGGAGGAACCCTTTCTACTTGTCTTGACGTCATTGGTGACGTATAGTAAAAGAAATAGCAACAAAAATATAATACACATAGCAACATCCTTATAGGGTAGTCAATAGTGGGATTAGGATCCAATATGGAGATAATCTCAAGGACAAACTAGCTAGTGAGAGTGTATAATTACTGGATAGTTGATGAGATAAGGGGGGGAAAAAAATAATTCTGGTTATCAGTGTGCTGCTAATCATCATCTCTCTTAGTTTTGTACCCATCCAAAGAGATACAGCGTTTGATGTATACATCTATTAAGTGGATAGATATTTATGTCGGCTTGCGGATGTGACTTGGGGAATGATGGGCCCCTCCTGGGCCGAGGCTTGTCTCTGCAGGGCTGCGGCCCATTGCTATAGTTAGGTTGACATGTGTCGGCCTACTACTCTATCTGGGTTTTCCCAACCAACCATATCTCTCTCCTCTCCCTATAAATACCAACTCCCATCTCTTCCTCTCATGAACTAACAAAAACTTCCCTTCTCTTCCAAAGATCTCTCTCTCTCTCTCTCTCCCTCTCTCTCTCTCTCTATAGAATGAAGATCCACTTCATAACAAGCTTATGCCTTCTTCTTCTAACTGTCACATTGGCGAACAACGGTCCATGGGCCTTCTTCCTCCTCTGCTTCCTTCTCCCTTTCTTGCTTGTGCACTTCATAAGCTCTAGCTTTGTGCCCGGTGGTTTTGCATGGAGTAAGGCCCATAAAGGCCTTACAACTCCTCCAGGCCCAATGGGTTGGCCCATTTTGGGCTGCATACCCATAATGGGCCCGTTGGCCCACCAGAAACTAGCATCCCTAGCCAAGGCCCACAACTCTAACCGTCTCATGTCACTGAGCCTCGGCGCAACCCCAGTGGTCATAAGCAGCCACCCGGACACCGCCAAACAAATCCTTTGTGGGCCGGCGTTCTCGGACCGGCCCATTAAGATGTCAGCCCGTTTGCTGATGTTCGAACGCGCCATCGGTTTTGCCCCGTCGGGCGAGTACTGGCGCCACCTCCGTCGCGTCGCGTCGGCGAATATGTTCTCCCCTCGGAGGATTGCAGCCTCCGAGGGTCTGCGTCGACAGACGGCGAACAATATAATTCAACAAGTGTCCAAGGAGATGTCAGAATCAGGAAGGGTTGTGTTGAGAGATATACTGCAGAGGGGGTCTTTGGAGAGTGTTATGGGGAGTGTGTTTGGGAGTGACGCGCTTGGTGAGAGGGAAAGGAGAGAGGTTGTGGAGATGGTGAGAGAAGGGTATGAGCTGATAGGGAGGTTTAACTGGGGAGATCATTTCCATGTTGGGGGCATTTTGGACTTTTATGGTGTTGGGAGGAGGTGCAGGATGTTGGCTGCTAGGGTTAGGGTTCTTTTTGGTAGGATTGTGGAGGAGAGGGGGAGCAGGCCGGGCGAGTTGAAGGAGAGAGATGACTTCCTGAGTGTTCTGCTTGGCTTGCCAATGGAGGAGAGGTTAAGTGATTCAGATGTCAGAACAGTCCTTTGGGTGGGTCTCTCTCTCTCCCCCCCCCCCCCCACCAACGAGACTTGTCGTATTTCTCTCTGCAGTTAGCTGGTGTGTCATTGACATGGTACACTATTAAACCCTCACAATTATATCATTAACATATTTTAAGTATAGCTAATGATCTGAATGTGTACTATGTCAACAACACACTAAATAAATGTTTGTAATAACACTAGCCCACGCACATCTTCATTTATTTGCATTCGTGTGATTACATGCACTCTACAAAAACATTTGAGTAGTAGATACACACACTTATAATGCTATTTGTGGTGTATCTTATATGTAAATAGTTAAGGGTGACATAAACGCAAATATTGCACATAGTGCACTCATACGTAGATTTTTTTTTGGGGGTGGAAATATACACATAAATTTATGATATTGTCTTCCGTCTTAATTTTCTTGGATTATATATAAATTATTGAAAATAGTTGTAAAGAGTTTTAGTTTCAAGTTAATACTATGAATCTTATGTCAGAAAAGAATATTTCACCATTTGATACTTTATCTTAGTTAATTATAGTGAACCCTAAAGTTATACATTTTAGAGACTTTTCAAGGGGACAAGGACATACAACCAATTTTAACGGAAACATCCCCACTAAAATATCCAATTTATAGTTGTATGAGTCATCAGACAAAGATAGCTCCTTCCACTTTGTGTCACAAAGATAAATGGTGGCTTGTTGTGACAAACCTAGTGTCCTACACATACATGCTACGGATCTTAGCATCTAACTAACAAAGGCTATTATTGACTCTATTTGATGTCATCAATGAAGGGCCCAAGTAGGAAACTAGCTTGGCTAGTCATTAGTCTCCTGACTTTTGCGTAAGTTATCATCATTATTATTATTAAATCTCTCTCTAATATGTATAATTGTATTATTTTTTTAATGCCTAATTTTCTAATTTTTCCATGAGTAGGAGATGATATTTCGAGGAACAGATGTGGTTGCAATCCTTTTGGAATGGATCATTGCTAGATTGGTCCTACACCCTCACATCCAATCCAAGGCCCAACAAGAAATTACAACTGTAGTGGGCCCTCGGCCTGTTAAGGACTCCGACGTCCCCAACCTCCTCTACCTCCAAGCGATTGTCAAAGAGGTCCTCCGGATGCACCCGCCTGGCCCACTCCTCTCGTGGGCCCGTCTAGCTGTCCACGACGCCCACATCGGTAAATTCTTCGTGCCCTCAGGGACCACCGCTATGGTTAACATGTGGGCCATAACCCACGACGGTTCAATTTGGAAGGACCCATGGACTTTTTGGCCTGAAAGGTTTTTGGAGGAGGACGTGAGTATCATGGGCTCGGACCTAAGGCTTGCACCATTTGGGTCGGGACGGAGGGTTTGTCCAGGTCGGGCCTTGGGCCTAGCTACAGTTCATTTGTGGCTCGCTCGGCTTCTTCAAGAATATAAATGGGCTCCAGCCAATAAAGTCCGGTTGACTGAGTGCCTACGATTATCAATGGAGATGAAGAACCCGTTGGCTTGTAGAGTGGTGCAAAGAGAGTAGAATATGATATGTATAAAAGCTAAATGCAATCGCTCTATTACGTATTTTGTTGTATTTTCGATTAGGGTATGATCCAAAAATCATAAATGCTTTTTACGAGTAGATATATCAAAATTGTAATAATGGTTGTCAAGAATATGAAGTTTTTGGTGAACAAAAAGGAAAACAATATCTGCAAATGAGCATCTAAAAATGTCTATTATTGAAATATACGGATATCTAAGACCTAATATGATGTTTTGTTCTATTAGAAGAGTGCATTTGTGAAGTAACATATTTGAAAGACTCTCACATCTATTTGGACATCAACCAAAGAGTTTTGAATTATCATCTCACTAAGACTTAGATATCTATCTCGCTATCTAGCTACTTATGTCTTTCACTGATTTGGCCATGAATCTTGCCGGGAGAATGAAGAAGATGGATTAAACTAGACTGATATAAAACTGTGTTTTCATCCAGAGTCTAATGTAACCAAAAACTAAAAGGGCTTCCTTATTCCTTGCAGTTCAATTACCTTGAAATAACATTATAAATGTTTACTATTAGATCTAGTAGGAAACAGACAATCACAGACAGGTGCAATGTACACATCAGATGGATTTATAACGTTATAGAGCAAACTTAAAAGAAAATTATTATTATTATTATTATTATTTGTTAGAAGGAAAAATCATGTATAAATCAGACAGGTGCAAAAGTTATACATTCGGCTCCTAGCACATATGTTTGGTAAAAGCCTGCTAGTCTGCCAAGCGCTCTCTTACCTCACATTCAAAACTTATAACGAAAAACAAGCAAAATAAAAGAGAGAAATCCTCAAGTCATTAAATGATGGAACTCAGAAGACATGCATAATAATATGCATGATTTATACAAGAAATATAAAAGGGTTGTAATAGACGGACCATGTGGCAAGATCCAAGCCGCTCAAAACTTGGATGAGTTGATGGCGAAGATATTGTTATAGTTGTTGATATTGTTGCGAATGAGACCCTCACCTCGGAATGAAATGCTATAGTAGTATAATATGTCCTTACACATCCAGTGTATTTTATGTAATATTCTTGAATATTAAAAAGATTTATTGTTGCATATAATTTGGATATCATTTATATAATTGTTATATTATCATTAAAAATTATTTTGTTAGATTATATATGTGGTGGTGGGTCGCAACCATGGGGAATGGGGATTCCCTGAGTAAAGGACAAGTACACATTGTGACGTGTGTAGTGTTACACAATATTTGAATTCTCTAGGACTAGTCACCCAAGAGATGGAGAATTCAGATTGTTATATTTTCAATTTGACAGTTTAGTATGCTTTGACGTAATGGTTAAACTTATTTTACAAGTGATACAAAATTAAAAAAATATTTAGTTGCTAGATTTCATTTTTCATTTAGGAAAATGATGGATATGTAGATAAGCCCCTATATGCTCTCTACGATGAGTTAATGTATTATGCATAACTCGTAAAGTTGTTAAATTTCCATAGGTGGGTGATTTTGAAAATGTTTTTTTAAAATTTATTTTCTTGTAAAATAAAATATATTGATTTGATATTTTTAAAATAACTTTTTATGTTAATGGGGATTGTAATTTTAGCCATGAACACATGAGCAAATAGGTGAATTGTCCTGCCCAATAAAGTTGCCCAAAATAAATCGATATTGGAGAGGAATGAATGTAAGATAAAATTATTTATCAATAATTAATCTCGTATTATGGAAGAACTTTTATGAATAGTTGGTCAGGTAGAGATTTGACTATTAAATTAAAATCATTAATTTAATTAATACTTGGTTCTTGATATGGACCCAATTGGTCTCATTGATGTCACTAGTAGTAGTAAAAATGCAATATAGTTTTGTTCTACCTTTAATTGCTATAGACTGGGTTTTTGAATAGTCTTAAACCGTTTAGAAATTGTAATCCATAAGAGCTAGTCTAATCCTATATATATGGTTCATCTATAGCCTTATAAAGTTATGAGAAAAAACATGAGAAAAAAAATAGAAAAGTAAAGATTATATCTATTTGTATCGCTCCTCAATTGGAGGCTTTTTCTATTGAGGAAGTTATTTTCAATAGATCTTGGATATGACATAGAGCATTGGCAAGCGTTTTAGGTATTCTTCTATTTTTAATTAATTTACGTGATATATATACATGTTCCGTCTTGTTGTATGTTGCGTTTCCAATAGCTGATATTAGAGCAGGTTTTAAATCTAACTTACTATTTAGTTTGATCAAAATAATAATTTGATTATATCAAATGTTGATTATTGTTCATCTGTTTGGTTTAATAAGATTAAATAAACATGTTTGTTATTGAAATTATTGGGTTTTCAGATTATTTAATTAACTTAATCTATTTTTCAAAATTTAGAAGATAATCTGTAACCAGGGTTTGTTAATCATGTTTTTTGGTTGAATTTAAATAAAACCAATAATATTTTTACTTAGATTGAAGTATTCAAGATTTGATTCAGATTCAAGATTTGATTCAGATCAAATTGGGTTTAAACAAAATTCTAATAAAGTTCGAAATCTATTTGAGTTTTATTTTGTTATTGGGGTTTTTATTTAGAACCGTGTCTGACACGCAAACATAACCCGAACCCAAAACTGTGAAATGTTGAATTTTGTTGTAACATTCAGTTTAGACCCCTGTTTGATCCTAACACTGTTCTGGTGTCCATCTGAATACAAACGTTAATTTCTGATTTACCCTCTGAAGTTCATATGCATGTATAATTTATTTTATTTTATTCAAAAGATTATTTAGCTCTTATTGAATTGGTAGGATTGATATTGTATCATGCATATTTTAAAATATTTGTTCATTATATATGTGATATGGTTATGTTAAATTTAAATTGTTTAAACTCAATATTTTATGTAACTAAAGATTACGTGGAAAATTATTGTTAGGTCCATAATAAATATTCTAGAACTTTTTCTAAAAATAAATAGTTTTGAATTTATTAGAAATTGGCTATTTATTAAATTTAAAAACTTGTTTTGTGTTCTCTTAAGTATAATAAAATAAAAGTTGTGTAGAAGTGTAGATAACTTATTATTTGGTAATATAAACCTAAAGGTCATCTATTGTAGGGGTATATATCAGATAATTATTTTAGCTTGTCTGAAGACGAAGAGAATAGGGTTTGTTAAAATTTATTACCTAAGTTAAATCTCGGAAAAGGATGCTAAATATTTTATGTGTAATAGGACTACTTTGCTAAAATAGGAGGTGCAATTTATTTTACATGAAATAACTGAATCGGTGGATTAACACTTCATCAATGTCTTGGGATGCTCGCTACAATAGTGGAGTTCCTTTTACATTAAAGACCAAACTTAAAAAGGAAAGTTAGTAATTGGTAATATTTGCATTAGATGATTCTATTTTGGTTATTTGTATTCAATCATGACAATATGTAAGGTATGAATAGGCTTGAATTTCATATTCACATTTAAATAAATGAGAGAAATGTTAAATGTGAAATCATTACTTAAAAATGTCCCTACTAATGATTGTACAACAATAAAATAATAAGTTGAGATATTTATGCAGGTTAAAACTATAATGATGTATACCGAACTGAATTTCTTAGTTTTAAGAAAAGAAAGTTTTCTCTAAAGAAAGTTTTCTTAAGAGAAAAGTCTAAAAAAGAGAAATAAATTTCTATGAAGATAAAGCGGGAACTCGAATATGAAAGTCCTTAAAAAAACAAGTTTCAAGATATTACTATTCACTTTATTAGGAACTGATAAATCTCTTAAACATAGTTTGGATCAAGGTTCTTTGACACACAATATTAGGTCATGTTAATGTTGATAAGATCAAAAAGTTAATAAAAGATAGCCCTTTAGATTTTCTAAAAGTAGAAGATTTTCAACTTGTGAACATTGCTTAAGAGGCAAAATGACAAAACTACTGTTTTTCAGGAATACAAGCAAGAGCTCAAGGTACTTTTGACTTCATACTTTCAAATGTATATGGTCCTTTAAATGTTAAAGAAATAGTTGGATATTCATATTTTATAACATTCATATATGATGCATGATATATGGATATATCTGTGTACTACACAATAGATTAGAATGTTTTGAATAGTTTAAAGAATATAAGACCAAAGTTCAAAAAAAAGGAACTTGGCAGAAATATAATAGGTATCTGATTTGATCGACATGGCGAGTTCCTATTTGAGGAATTTAAGAGATTTATAAATAAAAATAGAATTTCTAGTGACTTTACACCTCCTAATTCACCCTAGTTAATATTGTGTCTAAAAGACAAATCTAAACCTTAGTGGATATAGTTAGATCTATACTTAGCCATTCTCAAGTTTCTATGTTTTTTTGGGTTACGAATTGAAAGCTATAAATTATTTGTTAAATAGAATTCCTACCAAATTGGTTTTCTTTGCTCCATATGAGATGTGAATACGAAGACAATCAAGTGTATGAGGTTTAATGTTGTCCTATTCCTGTTTTAAAAAATAATTGGAATTTAGAAATAAAGCCTATTGATAGGTTACCCTAAAAAAGTACTAGGTATTCTACTGATAACCCTAGTGATCAAATAGTGATTATTACTAGAAATATGCTCTTTTAGAAGATCAAATCGTTGCTCATGAATCTATAGCTCTAGAAGAAGAATTATCTTCTTTAGTGGAAGAGTTATCAAGTCCAATTGGAGATTTTGTTGACTCGTTGGGAGTGTCAAGTGATGTTGTGCCATAGAAATAAGCAAGTGTCAATCACATTCAACTAGTTAACAAGTATCTCAAGCAGACTACACACCAACTCGACCTAGACGCACTGACTTCTCATCTCCCTTGAAGGTTGAGATGAAAGGCATCCCTTTTAGTCTCCCTCCAAGGTTGAGATGAAAGGTGTCCCTTCTCGTCTCCCTCGAGGGTCAAGACAAAAGGTGTCTTTTCTCAGCCCTCTCGCAAAGCCGAGACAGAAGGCGGTCATTCTCGAACCCCTCATCAACAGCCAAACACCATTACATTAAATGTACGATCAGAGTCATTATTATATCCCCGCCAAAAGTCTTAATGACTCATCAGACCTTGTTAGCACCTTACTCCCCCCGTCATAGTCGCATTAATCACAAGGGTGACTCGAACCCCCTAATGTCGACACCTGTAAAGGTATCAGCTGACTAAGCTGACTGTAAGGACTCGGTCAAGATTACATAAATACCCTCGTCAACTCGGTATAAATAGACACATCACCTACTGAACAAAAGTACACAATTCCTACACACTTAGAGAGAATTATATCAGTTCCTTTCTCCCCTTCAGATCATAACTAATTTGATCGTCGGTGGAATCACCGGAGAACCCAACTCTTATCCTTTATTGTGTGGCATATTTGCAGGACTCTCTTCCTATCAGTGGATTAGCCATTAAAGGAGATCAAGGGACCCTAAGCTCTTTGAAATCCCGCTGTTAAGTATCTGATCAACAAGTGATAAATTAAACGAAGAGTTAATTAATAACTTTATTTTCTATGTCAGTTTTAGGATTTTTATTCTTCTTGTTAATTTCTATCAAATATGCCTTAACTAGATTATTATAACTTACAGGTGGATCAAAATGGGTATAAATTCTAGCAGTGCCATAGAAGCTAAAGTGAACTTCATGTGTCATAACAAGGTATGAATTTTGTTAGTCCACCTGTTGGGGTAAAAACCATTAGATACCCATGGATACATAAAACAAAAACATTATTGATTATGAATAAACCTCTTATCTAATTGTAATATTAAAGTTCATAAGATTTCATTTAATCGTTCGACATATTATGAATATAAGATATGATAAATGTATTCTAAAATATAAATGTATTCTAAAATAATCTTCTTGAACGGATATCTTAATTAATAAGATATTTACATACAACAATTAGAGAATCATGTGTGTAAAAGTCAAGAACATAACATTGGTTAATTGAATCAATCAAGTTACGGACTTAATAACCTTCAAAGAGTTGAGACATTCATTTTGATGAAACAATTAAGGAAAATAATTTTGATCAAATCCTAATGAATTTTGTTTGTGTAAGAAATAACAGAATAATTTCATTATGTTACTACTGTTATATCTTTATGACTTACTACCCATTGTGATGATGTAGATTTGATGATATCAATTAAATTATGACTTTCTGGCAATGTCTCCACGAATAATCTTGGTCAAACATCTTATATCTTGGATCTTAAACACTATAGAGATAGAGAAAAAAGATGTATAGGATTAATGCAATTTGCTTATGTAGATAATATCCATAAACTATTCAACATGCAAGATTCTAAGAAAGGGCTGGTTCCTACAAGATATGAAATCTCCTTCTCTAAGAAAATATGTCCTAAAACTGAAAAGGAGATTTAGTATTTTGAAACATACTAGATGTTTCAGGCATTGATAGTTCAATGTATGTTATATTATGTGCTAGACTTAACCCAACATATGTAATTGAGCTATAGAGTAGATTTTAGTCTAACCCTACTGAAGAATATTGGGCTGCAGTTGAGATCTATATATTTGCATAAGACTAAAACTGCGGCTTAGATTATGATGAAAATAATAGAAGAATTGAAGGATGTACATGTTTATATTTCCAACCTAATCCTATGATAGAAAGTTTATTTTGGGTTATATTTATATCATTAATAACAAAAATATTTTGCAGATTACGTGGATCACTAAAGAAAGAATATGGATAAATGAAGGGTTGTAATATAAAAACCACCTTAATTTTTTTCTAAATTGATACTTATCATCTTTTCTTTTTATTTTTAATCAAAACTAATTTTACTTGTATACATGTTTGCAATGTCACACCTAACAAATTTTTTAGCTAAAAAAAGTTGTTAAATTCTAAAAATGCCCTCACCTAAGAACGTACAGAGCACGTGTGTCCCAATTAATTATAAAAAATAAGTATTTTTCAATATTAGCCCCCAAAATATTTCATATTTTGATATTAAACCCTCAAATCTATCATATTTTGAAAGTAGTCCCCTAATTGATGTCATTCTCGCCAAAGAGGGTTATGGGAAAGTCAAGATCATCAATCTTTTGCTCCTCAGCTAGGGTTTCGTGGGTTTTTGGATTGAAGAGTGGGGGGGGGGGGAGAGAGAGAGGGGGAGAGAGAGAGAGAGAGAGAGAGAGAGAGAGAGAGAGAGAAGATTAGGGGAGGTGAGTTTAGGATTTGTGGGAGGATTGATAGAGAGAGAGAGACGATTAGGGGAGGTGAGGTTAGGATTTGTGGGAGGATTGATGGAGGGTTTTCTTGAATTAGAGGGCAGGAAGGAGGGAGAATTGAGGGGAAGTAAGTTTAGGGTTTGGGGATTGGGAATTAAAGTTTGGGGATTGGGCTGGAGTTGGAGATTTGGGTTAGAAAATCCTCGGCTATTTGAGAGAGGAGCAGAGGGAGCCCCGGGGAGGGGAGGAGGGGGGATGGATTTGAGGGTCTAATTTCAAAATATGAAAAATTTGGATAACTAATATCTATAAATCTTAAGTTTATAGTTAATTAAGAAACAGGTGCTTTGCAAGTGCTTTAGGTTGGGGATAAAATGGGAACTTCACTTTTTTAGCCGAAAAGTCAATTAGGTGTGACATTACAAACATGTATGCAAGTAAAAGTAGTTTTGATCAAAAATAAAAAGAAAAAGTTGTATAAGTATCAATTTGAATAAAGGTTAAGCTGTTTCTTATGTAAAAACCCGTTAATGAATATCTCTATAAGCTTAATATTGTTCCGTAAAGTATATTTCCTATTCCATTATTATATGCTAATAATAAAGGTGTTGCAAAATAAATCAATCAAGAACTTAAAAGGAAATATATCTTGTTATAGGCTAATAAGAAGAAATATGTGGTGGTTTAAAAAGATAACATTGAAGAACATTTAATAAAGTCATTGTCACAAAATGTTTTGACAAATGGGAGTTAAGGATTGTATCTGATTGGATTTTAAGGCAAGTGAGAGACTGCTAGTGTATTATAATATGCCCTTACACGTCCAATGCATTTTATGTAATATTCTTGAATATTAAAGATTTTATTGTTATACATATAAATTGGGTACTATTTATATAATTATTATTATATTCTTAGAAATTATTTTGTTAGATCATGCATTATGATGATTATTTGGTTGGAATATGATCTAACTTAAAAATTTCTTAAACTTGTGCTTAACCTATAACTAGTAAAGAATAACTTTGTTATAGAAGATTATTATGCATGACATCGACATGTGAGATGTGGTGGAGGGTCTCAGCCAAGAATGGGGATTCCTAGTTTATATGATAGGCATATATATGATAAGTATATATTGTGATGTGTATAATATTACATCACATTTGAATTTTCTAAGACTAGTCACCTAAGAGATGGAGAATTTAGATTGTTACATGGTCCCGTAGACTTGATGATATTTTCATTTTTGATTTAATAATTTAGTATGCTTTAATGTTATGGTCAAACTTGACTTTAAAATGACACAAAACTAGAAATGTCGGATTACTAGATTTTATTTAGGGAAATAATCAATATCTAGATAGGATTTAGTATGCTCTTTATGATGAGTTATTCTATTATGCACACCCCATGATGTTGTTAGATTCCCACCGATGGATGATTTTAAAAATGTTTTTCAAATTTTATTGTCTTATAAAATGAAATATTTTGGTATTTTAGAATGATTTTATTTCTAAAGAATTTTTTATGTTCAGGGATATTGCAATTTAAGGCAAAAGCAAATAGGTGTATTTTCCTATTCAATAAAGTTATCTAAAATAAATCGATAATGAAGGGGGCTGAATGTAAGATAATATAATTTATAAATAATTAATCTCATACTATGATAGAGCTTTTATGAATAGTTGGTCTAATAGAGTTTTGACTGTTAAATTAAAATTATTAATTTGATTAGTAATTGGTTCTCGATATAGGACCTAATTGCTCTCACTAATATCACTAGGAGAGGTACACATGCAATATAGTTATGTTCTATCATTAATTTTTATGATTAGGTTTTTGAACTTTAGGAACTGTAATCCATTAGACCTTGTCTAATCCTATATATATCATTCATATATATAGCATTATGCTATGACAAAGCCATGAGAAAAAAATATAAATATAAAGATCCTATCTCTTTGTATTGGTCTTTTTTGATGATAGGTGGATTTCTGTTGGAGACGTTTTATCTTAAGGAAGCTATTTTTGGTAGATCTTGAAGCATAGCATCATAAAGGATTGGAAAGTGTTTTAGGTATTTTTTTAATTTTAATTAGTTTTGATTAATTTACATGATATGCATGTTTCACCTTGTTGTATGTCTTGTTTCCAACTAGATAAGACCGTCAACAAAGCACAAGGACACATAGAAAAGAACCCAGTATATAAATTTTTCTTTGTTTTTAAGTTCTTAAAATTGTAACTTTTATTTGTAAACTGTTAATTTTTAAGACTTGAAATAGGACGGAGACTCTACTAGGAATTTCTTTCTCAACTAACGAGAAGATTGTGTCACATTCTGACAGCAAGGCCTTAGGGTCTACTATTGAAACCCTGGTCATCAAATTTGACCAAGCCAAGTTCGAAGAGTTCATTTCCTCTGAGAAGTCACTTATGACCACTACTAGGGGTTGTCGTAAGATCCACTGCAATGCAAAGATGGGGTCAGATTTTACCCTCGCCCACAGCAAGGTGAGCTTCGCTGACAATAGTTTGGCTTCGTTGGAGGCTAGATGACCTTTGCTTAGAGTGAAGAACTAGTGACCCTCACTCCAAGTGAAGGTCAAGATATTTGTACATCTCTTCATTTTGGACTCAGTCCACAACCCTGATAATCATATTTTAATTACAATTTAATACTCTCATTATCCATTTTATGTGAATAAATATATCACTAATAATTGTTTTTATCTTATTTTGCAGGTTAATGGTG
>JBAKGM010000412.1:13689938-13706693 GCA_037177215.1 Asparagus racemosus | reverse complement strand
CCCCCCCCCCCCCCCCCCCCCCCCCCCCCCCCCCCCCCCCCCCCCCCCCCACATCCAACCAAAAAACTGAATACTCACCTGCAGCCTTTGCAGCCACAGCTTCCTGATAGACATCTGTTAGAAACAGGATTTGAGATGGCTTATCTACTCCCACTGACTGCGAGATCTCAAAGTAACTCCGAGATTCTCTTTTGTTCCTATGAAGAAGAGAGAAGTTTACAATCAAGTCCTCGACAAAAACTACACGAGATATAATGCAGCAACTTTGAAGCTTGTGATGATCAAGCTAAAGAACTGTTTTCATACCCAACATTAGTGTCAAAAAATCCACATAAGTACTTTCTCAAATCCCCATATGATGTATTCCCAAAGATGAGCCTCTGAGCCTCTCTACTACCACTAGAATATATGTAAACCTACAAAAGGAATTTGCTAAAGTTAGACAAGTACATGAGATTGAACCAAGAAGTTTAGGGGGAAAACAAAAAAGAGATACAAAAAAGCAGTCCAATTATAAACAATACAAACATGGACCAATGTTGAAAATAACGATAATGCATAACGTAACATGTACCTCTTGTTAAGGGTTATTGAAAAAACACAAAAAAACGTAACGCATAACGGAAGTTATATTAATTATTAGTTATTTAGATATTTTATAAATGCAAACAATTCATAATGACTTTAATTATTAGAATCATCAAAAATTTCTAATATAACATCATAATTGTCAAATATAAAATGTAGTATCACAAATTTTTAACAAAAGTTAGTCATACATGACTAATAACCATTGCAAAAAGCATCATCAAATGAGCAAATACGTTCAGTTTAAAGCGATCAAACAAGTCTTAACAAAATTGTAGTCAAGACTCAGGAGTCACAATTGTAGCTGATCTTTGCTGTGGATGTGAAGAAGAGATGGGTTGGAGATGCGAAGAGGAGAGGGAAGGAACATTTGGCAGATGGAAGAGGAGAGGAGGGTCGGTTGAAGAGGGGGAGGTGAGGCGGAGAGGAACCAGGAGGAAGCGGCAGCGGAAAATGGGTATGAGAACCGGGGATGAATCAGGAGGAGGCGGCGGCGGAAGACGGGGTTCGATGGAGAGCCAGAGAGGAAAGGCGCAGTCGCGGTTGTGAGAGTCGCGGTTGTGAGGGTCACTGAGATTAGATTTTGGATGGTTGTGATTTAGCCGCACATCCAAAACACAAAGACCATTTAACCCAATAGAACGTGGGTTATATAACACATAACCATAACGCACAAAAAACGTGTTTTTTTTTTTTTGCGTTAAATTGACCGTTAAGTGCAGTCTGCGTTTTATGCCTATGTTACGTAACATTTTGGCCATGTTATATGCTAAAACGGGTCATAACGCGTTCTGAAAATCGGTTTTTTCAACATTAACATGGACATGTCCACATGCCAGCATTTTTATTTAGGGCTCATGCATTTTCCCTGTTTGAAGATAGTTATTAAAAATCCAACAACAGCGACAAAGAGTAATAATACTTTGCAGGAAAATATAGGACAGTCTTGATACAAAAATTGTAAATTTGTAATGTACGATAACTAGATAAAGGAGGGAGAGAAATATCTATATAATTCTGGTTAGTGGATCACATTCTGCAAGTAAAACTACGTAATGTAAGAATTAAGTATCATTTACTAATAATTTCAAGGAACCAAACTGCCTATTCAGAATTCTATTATCCATGTCATTATTGATAGCATTTCAGGAATTGATTAAGGAAAAATGACCTTGATGCCATTAGCATGCCACTTCTCAAGAGCTTTAGGAACATCCTCAAAAACTGCTCCCTGCAACTCATTACTTTCAAAGCCAGTTCTCCATATATGTCCCTGGATGCAGAAAAGAACAAAAATAAATGTAAAACTAAATTCTGTTAGCAAACACTATATACCTTTCACTGAATAGGAAGTTGGGAACTATTATGAAAGTTCTAATTACCTGCAATTGCTTCATAGCAGTAATTTTTCTGTCAGCTTTTATCATCGCCTCGACATTAGTTACCAGGGAGTCGATCACCTTTTCTTTCCCTGCATCATCAGGTGGAATTGCTATTGACCCCACCACACCTTGTTCCAAGTCATCTTTAACCTATATATGAATTTTTAAAAAAAAGGAAATATCTGAAGTGACTAATTAACATAGATCAAATCTGGAATAAATAATAGAATTTTGAGTCAGAAAGTATAGAAGAGCAAATGATAGAATAGTGCTTAGAGGTGAGTAGGAAGAATGAGTTAAGAGGAGAAAATCAAGATTTCTGTAAGAATAGGTGATGCAGGACAGATCCACATGTGAATCATGATGAAGATTTATTAGGATTTTATTAGGATCTTAGTTTGTTTGGTAGAATTTGATTTTACTTTACGTAATATTTTAATTTAATTAGGATTTCTTTAGGATTTAGGATTGATATTACCTTCTAAGTCAGTCAGGTTTTCTATTTGATTGCATCTTTTTCATGATTGTTAGGTTTCGATTTGATTAAGATTTTAATTTACTTCCAAATGTAGATTGCTAGGTCTTATCTTCTATAGGTAATACTCGTAATCCTCCATGAGGAATAGATGATTGATGAATAAAAATTGAGTTATGAAAATTCTTGAGAATGTGAAGTGCTTTGGCATGTGAATTGCCTTCTTGCGTGTGAAGTCCTTAGATGTGAAGCCTCTTCTGCAGTGGGGAGTGAAGCCCTTACATTAGATGTGAAGTCTATTCTTTAAGTAGGGTGTGAAAACTATTTATCTAAATGCTCCATTTTTTCAGTTCTCCAGCTTTCACATCGGAGCCCTCAGCTCATCCCCCATCAATAGGTTTACACGTTTCTTAAAAACGCGTAGAAACTTAAAGAGATGGAAATTTTTGTACCTCATGATATATACATTATACTGTAAGGCATATAAACACATAACCAAAGTGCTAAAGACTCACCTGGGCTCGCAATAGTTCAATATCTTCTTTGGTTTCCTTGCTGTCATATGTAGCCATTAAATGTTTCCGCACATTGTCACGAGCATAGGGAAAAAGGACATCCATAACAAACGATATTGGAGTTGTCGTTCCTTCAATGTCAAGAACAATGCATTGCTGCAAAGTACCCCAAGAATATATTAGTTCTTGAATACAAAACATAAATCTTATTTAAAATTAGATCATGAAGAATAACCAATCAAAGGACTCACTCTCGATGGTTCTGCAATATAATTTCCATTGAGAGATGATGCCATAACAGAACCATTTAGATGTCTCTCTCTTCCTCGATGTACTTTAACATTGCTAGCGGGGCCATGGCTTGGACTGGTCCAGTCAATACCTAACTGGTGGAGCTTGATTGCAGCATCAAATATATAATGGTAGCAGTCAGCCTAGAAAAGAAATGGAAAGGAAAATTATCTCATCACAAAACAAAAAAGGAATATGTTATCAAGCATTTAAATTTATTACATAAGTCAGTTTGTGCAATCATCTCTTGGAAAATAAATAACGAAAATTCTGAACCTTTAGGAAGGTAACAAAAAGAGTATTAAAAAAAAGGATCACTGCCAAGTAGGCGTCCAAAATACAAAAGTAGATTCTACATCCATTTCATTTTCCAAATGGAATGATATGACTACATCACTATGAAATGATTTATAGAAAAACAAAATAACGAAACTAGCATATAGTAATGGGTGGTTGGTTTCATGCACTTACATCAAAATGGAGAATAGTTAATAGCGAGTCAGACTTTTTAAAGAACACTACTTGGAAAGTATCATGGTAGGATATGTAAATCATCAACAGGATTAATAGGAAGTTCCCAGCTAGAATATGATATTCCAGAAATAAAGGTGAGAATATGATATTCCAGAAATAAAGGTGTACTGTGCACATTGTATTATGTGATATTCTATAGACAAAATAGTATCACCAGCAACCCATCCTTGAATATCAGAACTCCAGATATTTCCTACAAAACTTAAGAATTCTGAAACTCTTGCTTACAATATTAAGGATATACTAACGTGGGGGGTGGAAACCTCAGAAATCGGTCCCAGAAAATATCTAGTTCTAAGAACAAATTAATTCTATTATTTGGCAAGGTCTTTAACAAGGGAAGTTGATTTCTTGACGTGCCCGAAAATCACCATTCGCCACATTTATGGGAAATTGATTTCAGCTTTTCGAAGAGAGAAATGGCTTTAAACCAATTTTTCGGAATGAAATATTTCGTCAATTATGTGGGTTTACGGTCAACAATTTCTGTTTCTATAAATGAAGGAAAACACCATGTTAACTTTGGTTTCCAAACAATGGAAGAAGATTTCCGAGTTTCTATTTTTGCTCCAACCAGACAACAGAATTTAAAAATTAATTATAAAAAAAGTGCTGAAACCCTCGAAATAGGGTCTTCACGTCTAGAAATAGTTTCTGATATTTTTCAGAAATGTACCAAACAGCCCCTAAGTGAAAATTACAGAGTTATTCTAAGAATTTGTTTCACACTTTCACAATAATAAACCTGGGTCTTGGCACTGATCCAGGAATCTCCCCATATATATATACCATGATTACGTACAAGCACAGCTGTTGTCTTTGGGTATGCTGCAATCTCTAAGACATGAATAATACAACAATGAGAAGTTACAAACACCATTAAAAGAGAACTCATGTCAACTATATATTAAAAGATAAATATGTGGCCTTGAAAGTTGAAAAAACATTCCATTTTTTTCGACATCAGCTTTATGTGCCTTAATTAACAGTTATGATGACTAGCTTTCATTGTTCGACTTGAGGTAGAAATCATCTTCAAGTCAGATTCAGGGACAAAAGAATATGTGGTTCTGTACTAATTGTAATTAAGGCTGACTAGTTTTGGGATCATTTCAGCCCCAAGCTGTTACATAGTCGGAAAATTCTTCTTTAAGCTTTATCTGCATCAAGTTTGACTTTCTTTATGATCATTTTTGTGCCAAGTTTTTTCAGTGCCAGATTGATGGAACTAGTAAGGCGTCTGATACAACTTAGTTATCTTTTCATTGTGATAAAATGATCTCATAATTCCTGGTTGAATCAGACCATCATCAGACTATCGTGATGTAACATTCATCATGTTAATACTCTTTTTTAGATGTCGATGATCTCAGAGCATGTTTGGCAAATGGTCATTGAGATGTCTGGCAAGTGATTTATTTTGCCTTATAAGCCACCAAAAAATAAGCTACGGTACCCTACCTTAGCTTATTTTTTGGTGGCTTATAAGACGTGAGGTTTGACCAAGTAAAAGTCAATAATACCCCTTATGATTTCACAAAATCCAAAGCCTCAATTAATAACTCACCACCAACGCCCATGTCCTCTTTGGTCATTTTGACAACTATGGTGGATCATAATCCACCCATTTGCCGAACATTCTTTATTGAAAATCAATTATAAGACACTAAATTTGCCAAACACTCTTGATTACAATCTAAAGTTCCCAAACATGCTCTAAGATAACATGTTCTAAGAGAATTAATGAGGAAGGATTTTCTTTTAACTAAAATGATGATGATGGATGAGAGATTATGAGATTCTATTGTAGTTGTTAGCATCACCGCAACTTGTAGGCATTCAGAATGTTAGAATCATAGGTTTCTAATTCATAGTTGAAAATAACCTGTTATATAACAAGTTATAACCCGTTTTGTAACTTAACGGTGCCCTCTTGTTATGTAACACGCCCATTTAACACTGAAACTATTTAACCCAGAAAAAACACGTAATATTGCGTTAAATGTGCGTTACGTTATATAACCAGTTAACATGGGGTTTTTTAAGTTAAATTGCATCTCTAATTAGGACGCGTGGATGCATCTCCACCATCCAAATTATTTAAACCCTACCCTTTTTAGTCCTGATCAATCTATTCTCTTCCTCCAAATATGCGATCTCTTCGCTCCTCCAACCCAAACCTTAACTCCTTGCTTCCTCTAAAACTCCACCGGCTATCTGTGGCTTCTGCGACTCCGGTGAGGTAAATTTTTTATTTTTTAGTTATGTATTGAGCATCTCAAATTATATCCTTTAAATAAATAGTGATTTTAAAATTATCTTCCAATTTTCAATATTTTCTATTGGCAATTTACCCTAAATCATATCAAACTCATTGCTCCATTACTTTATCATTCAACATAATTTTTAAGATCTACCACAGAATTAGAGTACAGTGATTAATTAGGGGGTTAATTGTGTTGGTGAGATAATTACTTTTTGTTATTTCTTGATTTTGATTAGGTTTTAGTTTTCAGTTTTCAGCTAAAACTAAATTTTGTGAAATTAAGTTTGCACACAATCTCTGCATATAATTTCTCACTATTGTTACATAGTCATGTTTAGTTTGGTTGATTTAGTGAACTTGATTGGAAATTATAATATTTTTGTAAAGTTAAAAGCTTGAGAGTTGGACGTGTTTGGTTTATTTTAGACTTATTTTTATTGCCTTAAACTTGATGACTTTAACGTATTTGATCATTTGATGATGCTTTTTGGGATAGTTGTTAGTCATATATGACTAACTTTTGTTAAGAATTTGTGATACTATATTTTTATATTTGATAATTATGTTGTTATGTTTGAAAAGTTTGATGATTCTAAGTATTAAAGCTATTATGAATTTGTTAGTATTTATACAATATCTAAATAACTACTAAACAATATAACCTACGTTATGCGTTACGTTTTTTTGCGTTTTTTCCTTAACCGTTAACAGGAGGCCAAGCGTTACATAACTCATTTTTGTTATTTTCAACATTACTTTCTATTATCATGTGATTGCACTTAGACTAGAAAGTGGGATGTAAGATAACAGAAAGAAGTACTAATTTGACGAGTCAAATAGTATGTTGATTTACTGGTTATGAATTTTTTAAACACAAGAAGATTGACAAATAGAACTCATAAAAACTTATAGAAGACGTGAGTTGAAAGGCGCACCACCTCACTGAGGGCTTCTGTTAGCTCACCCTCATGAGCAGTGTTCTCGATTATTCGAATAACAAAATCATCATAATAACCATGTCCTTGAATTCCTTTTATCATCTCCATGTGAGTTATCTGCATTAGTATAATACAAGTATACAAATGGATAAGAATCTCAAAAAGTAGTATTGCTATTCTCACAGTTTAGCATGAAGAAAATATATAAATTGAGATGATATGCCACAAATGAAAGAAGAAGATGATCACATCTTTTAGTTGACTTTAGAATTCTAAGGAAAAACTGTTACACTATCTTGAAAGGTAAGAAATAAAAACATAAAGTTTAATGAGAAGAGATTCTATCAGAACATCCCCACAGAATATAGTGATCTATACCACACATGGGTGCTAGAGGGTTAATGTAGGAATTTTAGTTATTCTGTTTATGGTGCAAACCACCCCACTCCTATACGAATGGTTCTGATAGGATTCCGATTCAAGTTTAATACCAATTGATGATTAGGTGTCCTTAAGACTAGCATATTAGCTGTAAAACCTTCTAACTACAAGAAACCTATTAATGAATTAATGATATAAGACAACTATGAATTCAGAGGTGTGACCTAGCAAATATGAAGCATGTATTAGGTGCTTGTTGGAAACGTCTTTGGAAGAAAATGCTCTTACCTTATGCATAGGCAACTTCTAGTGAGGACGGACTGCAACAGAGATACCATTGGCATTTACTGATGTTTTAGAGGCATCACTGAGGCAATGATCTGATAACATGTCATACATCTACAAGGCACAGGCACATCTTTATGTTCATGCCCATTAACTACTAGTTCAAAAATACATGAAAATGGTAGCCATATTATCTAGCGTTGTAATGCATCCCGACTCAATTTGAGATGATGTTCCCTGTCGACAAGGGCAACTCCCTATAACTGTGGCCACAAGATGACCATGAGGATGCAATTAAGTTAAATAAATTATAGTCCAGCTTTGTTCACAATCATATTTTATGCTGGTACTTGTCACTTGTTCATGTTATAACGTGTGTACAAATATGCATCCCTACGTCGTTTTTTTAATAAATGTGTTGTATTCTCCGTCTGTGTTCGTGTCCATATTTGTCTCTATATCGGGTTGCATCCCATATTCATTTCGGTGTCCATGTTGTATTTTATCAATTTTCACATATTTGCTCCCTACCTAAAGATGGAGTCTGTTATTGCCTTGGTGCATACCAAGTGTTGTGGTCCAAATAGGTGAGCTCCTAAAAATAGAGGTCCAAGTTTCAAAGCTATATCTCCACGAATTTGGGTATGTTATAAGTTTTTAGTATGATAGATTAAAATCTTAAAAAATTACTCGCTACATCGCAGTTATTTTGGTCTATTTTGATCTCTTTCTCTGACTATCTTATCCATCTTTCTCCTCCCCAACCAGAAAACCCAACAAATGGGGATTTAGTAGGAAATTCTGATAGTCACTAGATATTTTCATCTGCTACATGTTGATTGCAACTAAAGGCATGTTAGAAATCACCAAGTTGAAATCTTAGCTCAAGCATGATTTTGAGATGAAAGATTTGGGGGTGGCAAAGAATATTTTAGGGATGGAGATCTATAGAAACAGACAAGAAGGAAAATTATTTCTATCTCAGAGAGAAATACATCAAGAAAGTGTTGGAGAGATTTGGTATGCTTGACGTCAAGCTTGTGATGACTCCGTTTGCTGCTCATTTTTATCTTTCAGCAAATTTGTCACCACAAACTGAAGAAGATGAGCAGTACATGTCTTGTGTTCTTTATGTCAGTGCAGTAGGCAACATTATGTATGCTATGATCTGCACCCGTCCAGATATTTTACATGCAGTCAGTATTGTGAGTCAGTATATAGATATGCCAGGAAGGTCTATTGACAGGCTGTGAAATGAATACTTAGATATTTGAGAGGATCTGCTAATATTAGTTTATATTTTAGCAGAAACACAAATTCAGATTGCATAATACTTGATTATTCTGATTCAAATTATGTGGGCAATTTGGATAAGAGGCGATCCCTAAGAGGTTATGTATTCACTCTTTTAGGTAGTGTCATTAGTTGGAAGGCGATTTTATAGTCGACGGTTGTTTTGTCTACTATAGAGACAGAATATATGGCAATAACAGAAGCCGTGAAAAAGGCTACTTGATTGAGAGGTTTGGTTGAAGATCTCGGCTTACACCAAAGTATTACTACGGTATTTTCTGACAGCCAGAGTGATATACGTTTGACGAAGTATCAGATGTATCACGAAAGAACCAAGCATAATAGCATATAGATGTCAGGTATCATTTTATTAGAAATATTAAAGTCATCAAAGTTAAGAAAATTAGCACTGCAGATAATCCAGCAAATATGATGACAAAGCCCATACATTCACGTAAGTTCGAGCATTATCTCGAATTGCTTGGAGCTTAACAAATCGAAACTTAAGCTCGTAAAGGGCTTCTAACGAGATAGCAAGAGTGAAGAAAAGAATTATCACATTCAAGTCAATGTGGAGATTTGTGAAAATAACTTGAATGCCCAAAGTCCAACATTGCGGCCGCTTCACCGAAACATTGCAGGCATCAAAAGTCCAACATTGCGGAGCCACTAAAGTCAAAACTTTATACTCACAATTCTCTTAGCCTAACCCACCTATTGATAATCTAAGCCCCTCTAGGCCATCTACCATATTGTCTTTTTCATATAAGAATTGTATCCCTATAGGAAGAGTTGTGAAGGATAAGGGAAAAGCATCGGACAGAGAAAAAAGAGTTAGAGAGAAGAGAGAGAGACAGAGAGAGTTATTTTCTTTCTTTGTGTGATTCTCTGGTGAGATTAGAGAGTGATCTCCTTTGTAATCTTCTTGTTTGTAATTAGTGAATTTCTCTGTTGTTCTCGCCCGTGGACGTAGGTCATACTGATCGAACCACGTTAAATCCTTGTGTGTTGTTCTCTATCTCTACTGTGTTTTGTGTTATTATCCATTTTGTATAAACATCTTTTGTGTTTGTGAAGTCCCCGTTGCTACAACAAACTGGTACCAAAGTTGCAATGTTATTCTAGTGAGCTTTATATGTGGACGTAGAGGGTATTTACCTTCTTTCCTTTTATCATAACAAGAGAGCCTTTACCAACTCTCAAAACTCCACCTTCAGTCGAAAACTTAAAACTATTTGAGTCAATGGTACCTAAAGAAATGAGGTTCTTCTTTAACTCTGGTATATGTCGGGCATTGCTCAATATTCTAACAATACCATCATATGTTCTAATTTTAATTGATCCGATACCAACAGTCTTGCAATCTGAAAGAGTGAATACATAACCTGTCAGTGATCGCCTCTTATGCAAATCGCCTGCATAATCTGAATCAGAATAACCAAGTATTCTACAATTTGAATTTGTGTTCTTGTCAAAATATAAACCAACATTAGCAGATCATCTCAAATATCTAAGTATCCATTTCACAGCCTGCCAATGGACCTTTTCAGACTTATCCATATACCGACTCATAACACTGAATGCATGTGAAATATCTGGACGGGTGTAGACCGTAGCATATATAATACTTCCTACTGCACTGGTATAAGGAACACAAGACATGTCCTGCTCCTCTTCAGTTTGAAGTGATAAATCTGTTGAAAGATGAAAATAAATAACAAGTAGAGTTTTCACAGATTTGGCATCAAGCATGCCAAATCTTTCCAACATCTTCTTAATGTATTTCTCCTGAGATAGAAATTAATCTTTCTTCTGGTCTGTTCCTGTGAATTTCCATCTCCAAAATCTTCTTCGTTGCTCTCAGATCTTTCATCTCAAACTCATGATTGAGCTGAGATTTCAACTCGTTGATTTCTGACATGTCTATAGCTGCAATCAACATGTCGTCAACATACAAAAGTAAATATACAATAGAACCATTATTGAGCCTTTTATGACAAACACAACTATCATATTTACTCCTAGAGTAACCATGTTCAAACATGAAAGTACCAAATCTCAAATACCACTGCTTCGAAGACTGCTTCAACCCATAAAGAAATTTCTTCAACCTATACACATTATCTTTTTTACCTTCAACAACGAACTCCTCTAGCTAATGCACAAAGATCTGCTCCTTATGCTCACCATATAGAAAAGTCATTTTCGCATCAAGTTGGTCAATCTCTAAATTAAAGTGAGCAACCATGACAAACAACACGTGAACTGAGGCGTACTTTACAACTGGAGAAAATACTTCATTAAAGTCCATACCTTCAGTCTGATTGTAACCTTTGACTACTATGCGTGTCTTGTATTTAATAGAATCTGTATCTGGAATTTCTTTTTTCTTCTTGAAAAACCATTTACAACTAACGATTTTCTGTCCCCTTGGTGGTTTCACTAAGTCTCATGTTTGATTCTGGTGAAGAGACTCCATCTTTTCAGTCATCGCAACAACCCAATTTGCAGCCTTATTGCCACTAATAGTCTCCTTGTAGGTAGAATGCTCTGGAATCTCAATCGATTCTGCTATGTTCAAAGCATAAGCAACATATTTGCATAACATTGAGGAAGTCGGATCTGTCTTTTTGTTCTCTCAGTGGTAATATTGTACTGTTGCTCTTGCTGTGTATCAGCATCTAAAGTTGAACCCTTGGCACTATCAACTGTTCAACATGAGTGCCCTCAAGCACTTCCTTTGAAGCAGAGTTCTCTAGCTCCACCTGCTTGCTAGACTCCTTTTCAATACTTGCAATATCAGCAACAAACTCTTTTCTCTAGCGAAACATAGATTTCTCATTAAAAGTAATATCCCTACTAATAATAAATTTAGTTGACTTAGAATCAGAATACCAAAATCTATATCCCTTCACCCCAGTAGCATATCTAAAAAACATAGCTTTCTTTACTCTAGGTTCAAGTTTATCATCATTAATATGAAAATAAATAGAGCAACCAAATATTCTTAAATGAGAGTAATTAGCAAGGACACTAGACCATACCCCTTTTAGAGATTTAAAATTAATTACTGTAGAAAGAGATCTATTCATCAAATCGCAAGCTATACTGACTGCCTCAGCCCAAAAGTCCTCAGCATTAGAGAGCATGCACCGAGCTCTCTCAAAAAATGTTCTGTTCATTCTTTCTACAACTACATTTTGCTGTGATGTATGGTGAGCTGTACAATAACCCATAATACCTTTATTCTTACAAAACTGGTAAACTCTGTAGAACAAAACTCCTACCCATTATCGGTTCTGAAGCGCTTCACTTTCTTTCCTATTTGCTTCTAAATCATAACATTCTAATGCTTGAAGGCTGTAAAAACATCACTCTTATGCTTCAAAGGATACACCCAAACTTTCCTGGAATAAGCATCAATTAATGTTAGCAGAAAACGAGATCCAGCTTTCAATAAAACTTGAGAGGAACCCCAAACATCTGAATGGATATAATATAAAGTACCATTAATTCTGTGGACACCAGTACTAAAGGAGACTATGGTGTTTGCCGAAAATACAATGCTCACAAATGTCTAACTTGCTAGTTTTCTAACCACAAAGTAAATCTTGCTAGTTTTCTGACCACAAAGTAAACCTTGCTTGCTCAGTACATTCAGTTCTCTATCACTCATATGTCCTAACCGCATATGTCACAAACGTGTAGTATCAGAATCTAAATCCTCTGCGGATAACATTGCTACAGCACCTGTCATTGTACTGTCTTCAAGGATATAGAGGGTATTTACCTTCCTTTTTACTTTCATAATAACAAGAAAGCCTTTACTAACTCTCAAAACTCCACCTTCAGTGAAAAATTTAAAACTATTTGAATCAAGGGTGCCTACAGAAATGAGGTTATTCTTTAACTCTGACATATGCCGGGCATTGCTCAATGATCTAAAAATACCATCATGTGTTCTAATTTTAATTGACCCGATACCAACAGTTTTGCAAGGCATGTTATATCCTAACAAGACATTCCCACCATCAGTAGACTGATATGTGATAAATAAATCTTTATGTGGACACATATGATAGGAACCCGAATCAAGAATTCACTCATATTGTGAATGAGTATCAATACAAACTGAACAAACTTTATGGGAACTGGAAGACTCTTTAGTGACAGTGACAACTGAAGGTTTCACCTCCTAAGATTTTAATTGAGAATTGTCTTTTGCTTTGAGCGCTGAACAATTAGGTTTTATATGCCAAACTTGTGATAATAATAACATTCAATATTTTTTTCTTGGCTTTAACTTTGATCTAGACATGTTTCTAGATTTTCCTCTACCACCAACACCCTTAGGACAACCACGGATAAATAAGCCTTCAGCTTGATCCTCACCTTCTACTATAGATAATTTCTGCCTTCATTCTTTTAAATATAAGGATGATTTGATATCTTCCAAAAAACATTTATCTCTTCCATAAAGCATGCTATTGACAAAATTTTCAAAGAAGTGAGGTAATGAACATAACAAAATAAGGGTTTGATCTTTTTCCTTAATTTTAACATCAATATTCTTTTAAGTCTATAAGAATAGTGTTAAGTTCATCTAGGTGGTTTTTAATTCGTGTACCTTCCTTTATGCGAAGGGTGAAGAAGCATTGCTTCAAATAAAGCTTGTTCATTAGAGATTTCGTCATGTACAAGCTCTCTAACTTGAGTCACAGAACAGAGGCAATATCTTCATCGACAACCTTCCGCAGAACCTCGTCGGCCAAACAAAGCTATATGGCACTATGTGTCTTCATCTCCAGCTCTTCTTTCTCATCATCGGGCATGATTCCCGTAACTTGTCCTTTCCGAATAAGACTTTAAATAATCCTTATTGAACTAGGAGAGCCTTCATTTTAACTCTCCACAAACTAAAGTTATTTCTCCCGTTGAACTTCTCCACTTTGTATACAGAAGACATTTTGAAACCCACTAGAATAACATTGCAGCTTTGATACTAGTTTATTATAGCAGCGGGGGACTTCACAAACACATACAAAATGGATAATAATATAATACTATGTAAACACAGTAGAGACAGAGAACACACAAAGATTTAATGTGGTTCGATCAGTATGACCTATGTCCACGGGCGAGAACATCAGAGAAATTTACTAATCACAAAAGAGAAGATTACAAAGGAGATCACTCTCTAACCTCACCAGAGAATCACACAAAGAAAGAAAATAACTCTCTCTGTCTCTCTTTCTCTCTGACTCCTCTATTTCTTTTTCTCTGTCCCGATGCTCTTCCCTTATCCTTCACAACCCTTCTTTTAGTGATACAGTTTTTATGTGAAAGAGACAGCATAGTAGATGCAATAAAGGGGTTAAGATTATCAATAGGTGGGCTAGGCTAAGCGAATTGTGAGTCACAAAGTTTGACTTTAGTGGCGCCACAATGTTGGGCTTTTCATGCCTGCAATATTTCGGAGAAGTGTCCGCAATGTTAGACTTTGGACATTCAAGTTACTTTCACACTACCAGACACACCACTACCCATACCCATGTGGCAACACGTAGAGCTAAATTGTTAGTACAGCTGTTAAATCTCTATAACTTTCCATTTGCCTTTCTATATTCTTTCCTTTGTTCTTCATTTTACTTGAACTTTTTCTTCTGTTAAACTTTTTAGTATCTTGCGTATATCATTATCAGTTTATGACACAAATACTAAAAGACATAAAGAAAAGAAAATTTTCTACCCGAAACTCCTTAAAGAAAGGATGAATCGCCACGACAATGCACGACTCAATCCCATGACTGTGAATCACAGCTCCTGCATTTTGCATCTTATAGGCCTACTGTTGGGCGCAGAGTCACGCCCGCACGCCGCGGAATCGATATCACCTGAGAGAAGGTCATGATTATATTCACGAAGGAAATATAATCGCCAACGGGGATTAGCTCACAAAAGAGATAATCGCCGGAGTGGGTGAAATCGACTAAGCGAAGTCACGCACTGACTCTGAGATTAAGACCAAACTTAATCTTGAGGGTGGATCTGAAAACCTATAAACAATAGTCAAATCACACAGTAAACAGCAAATACACGAGATTTACTTGGTTCGGCAAACTTGCCTACGTCCACGGGAGGGGTGAGGGGAGATTCAACTATGAAGAAGAACACCGACGACTTGTACAATCCACAAGCTCGTCGAAAAAAAACTTAATTTTATCCAAGAGATTTTTTACCTAA
This sequence comes from Asparagus racemosus, assembly GCA_037177215.1. Taxonomy (NCBI): domain Eukaryota; kingdom Viridiplantae; phylum Streptophyta; class Magnoliopsida; order Asparagales; family Asparagaceae; genus Asparagus; species Asparagus racemosus. The sequence continues at coordinate 13,691,502 of JBAKGM010000412.1, read as the reverse complement.
GAGAAATTGACCTCTTTCTTGTAGAATCTCTCCAAGGATTTTTCTCTCATTTTTTTCTTTTCTCTCTCCACTTTCTCTCTCCTTGCTCTCACCACAAAACTCTTGGTTTAAGTCCCTATTTATAGGAATTAATTTAGAACAATTTATTAACCTAGCCTATGTGGGACTAAAACAAATTGCCTTTTTCTTTCTTTTTTTGTTTTAGTTACTGTAGCGCGGCCCCCACGCACGTTCACATATAGATTCTTTCATGTAACTTAAATTTGAATTTACCATAGCGTAGCTCAAATTAGGAGCATCAGAGCTATGCCATCTAGTTTCATAACTAGTGCCTCTCAGTTGGTACTCATCCACTGTCATTCTTAATTATGTTATTTACGGTGCTTTTCACTCTCTCCTCTATTTCTCTTTCCTCTTGTCTTATGAAAATCTAGGCTAGGTTTTTTATGGCTAGGGGGCATATTAATCATTGCAAGCCACGCTTGTCATGTGTACGTTTAACTTAATGTTCTTAGTTAGGGGGTTTAATTGAGAAATTTTCAATGAGTTTTCTCAAATTTTCAAATTTGAGGAGAGTTATCTATAACACCACCGACTTGAGAGGGGTTCACTCAAATTAAAATAATTGAGAGGGGTTTTTTGAGAGACCCCTCATAGTTAAGCTGGATTTTCTAAAATTAACCCATTAATCTATGTTTGTATCTTTGCAATTGTTTCAATTAAACAACACTTCTAATGATTCCCTAGTGTTAACTGGCTTAGTGAAGTCTTAACTTTAGACGGAAAATACGTGGGCAGGACTATGCACTCCTCAAGTACAATTAAATTTATAGGCCCAAATGGTAAGCCCGCATTGATTTTATAATACGTAATTGCTTATTTAAAGACTTACAGTATTTTCTCACTAAAAACTTTTAAATAAGCTTCACAAGCTCTGCAACAGTGAGTTATTAGAAAAAATTTGTTAATTAAATAAAATAATATTATAGTTTAAATGATAATGGCCAAGTTATTGCGCATCTAAAACTAATCCAGGTGCAACTTAGATATTGAGTACGAAACATATTTGCTTTAAGAAAAAGCCTAACAAAGGGCATAGTTGTGGGCATCTACCAGGCCTGCAATCTAATTTTAGGATGTTCTGACTGAACTTGACAAAGGAAAGATCATTCTCGGAACAACGAGTAAAATTGACCTACGTGTTGTTGTGGTATCCATGTGAACAAATACTAGAAATAAATTTTAATTATTTAGTTTAAAAATACACTATACACCTAATTATTTTAACAAAAATATAGAAAATTAAAGAAAAAGATAACAACTTACATCGATACTAATATATAAAGTGGGTTTAAGATCAATTCTTTCAAGTATGTTGGACATACAAAATTCTTGAAAATACAAAATGTATTTAAAATAACATAATAAAAGAGACGTAATATCAATTTCAAGGATTTAAGGGATCAAGTTCTAAATAACTTAAGAGTTGCGGGACCTAATAGCAATTTCAATGAACTAAGCATTAACGTGCAGGGGCGGAGGGAGGAGGCGGTGAGGGGGGGGG
>JBAKGM010000412.1:13646020-13660337 GCA_037177215.1 Asparagus racemosus | reverse complement strand
TGTGTCTGTTCAAAAAAAAATGAAGAAATTCCACCCTTTTCCTTCCCCCCCCCCCCCCCCCCCCTCGGGATTAAGTCACTGCACTCCCTTCCCCTCCTTTATATCCAAACTGACCACAATGACATAGCATGCAAGCCAGCAAACCACCATGCCAAAGGCTTTTTCGTGTCAAATCCATTTCCGAAACTTTAACTACAGTATTAGTTATAATCCTAAAGAACATAGAAATTAAAGATAAGTAATGTATGAAGGATTTAGAAAACTCAAATGTTCTGTTGTACATAATAGTACTAGGAACGAAATTATTAAAAATAGTTTTATTTCTATAAAAAGAAATTTATACATAAATAGAAAATATATTTTAGTTAAAAAACCCTTGTTGTCAAAATAAAAGAAATTTATTTGTTTATTAGCAAAATCTACTCACCATAGGAAATTAAGATTAAAAGGGAAAATCAATTTCTTATTGGAACGTACACAAATACCTAATTGGCATAAAAAAGAAGGATCATGAGATTTGAACCCGTGTCTAAGTAGTTAGCAAGCAAGTCATCTAACTATTAGGCTAAACACATCTTTCTGAAATAATCCGCTGTAAAATTATATATAACAGTTAGTTTCTAGACTAACCAAGAAGTAGGGGTCTGCCTAAATGATAAAATGAACCCAAAAATACATAATTGAACAAAAACTTGGCCAGAAATAGATAATAATACTAATATTAGAATTATGGGGGAAAATGTAAAAGAAAAGTTATTTTCTTATTAGAAAAATATCATTATCTAGAAGTAAAATGCTTGCATACAGAGTTAAGATTTTCCCTACATCATTGTAATCAATAAAATGCGATAAAACTACAATCTATTCCTCATGATTTTCTAGAAAGAAATATTAGTATTTAGATAAGGTGATCATGAAAATAAAAGAGTTGAAGGATAAGAAATGTTTGCGGATAAAATTTTGAGATTTTCCTTCTTCCAAAATTTAAAACTCCGCAGCAACTTTTTTTTCTCTCTCTCTCTCTCTCCCTCTTTCTTTTTCTTCTCGTGACGATAGAGGAGATGACGGAGAGGAAAAAGGTTAGGGATCATTTGACTATTTTGTTTGTTTCATGGAGAAACGTGGTTAGGTGGTTTAAAAAAATCCCACGTATTATTTTTTTCTCTTTTCCCGCGGGATGGTAACTGCCCAAGAATTACATTTGAGATCCATATGGGCTATAGGAACACTTGGGCCTTAAAAATTCAAATGAAATAAAAAAAACTAGAAGCAAATGGGCCTCAATGAATCCTAAAAGGAAAACATTGACCGTGAGCTTTTCTTAAATATCACACTCCCTTTAAAAGTACAAGTTCGGGAAAATCTTTCAGTAGATAAAAATATCCTTAAAATTTAAATACTAATCCATTAAGCAAGAATAAGTTGATTTATTTAAAAATATTTATCCATAACTGTGCTTTGATAGTTTATCCATAACCGTGCTTTGATAGGAATATAATTAAATATTTATCTATAACCGTGCTTTAATAGGAATAGAATCCCTAAGATTCAATTTAGTGCCTTTATATCAAACATAACAGTGCCTTTATTTAAAAATATTTATGCATAACCCAACTTCAATGCTAAAACGAACACACAAATGAACGCAGGCCAAATAGGCTCTAATGAGGCCTACTAACACTTTGCCGGTGGCGTCATATTACACTAACGTGTTTTGATAGGAATAGGAATCCTACAATAGGATTTAATGCCTTTATTTAAAAATATTTATGCATAACTGTGCTTTGACCCTAAACATAGTAATTTCTTTGTTATTTTCTTTTTATTAGATTAGATTAGATTATTTTAAAGTAATTAATTTTGTATGTTTGATCTATTTTTTCCATATCAAGTCTATGTTCTTCTTATTAGATTAGATTAGATTATTTTAAAATAATTAATTATATCATATATTTGATCTTTTTTCAAATCTAAAAATTATAACAATTTTCATAGCACTTTCATCTCTTTCAATAGCTATGTGCCTTTGTTATTTTCTTCTTATTAGATCAGATTATTTCAATAGAACTCTATTTAAATAGTAGTCAGATAGATTATTAGATTAGATTGTTTATAAGAAGATATAACTATACAATGTTTATGAAATTACCTTTTAGTTAGAAAGATGCATGGATCACATGGGGAAAAAAACAAAACAAGTTGATCAATATTTATTTTACCAAAAATAGAGAGTGTACTTGAATATTCATGTAGAAGATTATGAACTAGAATAGTAACAAAAGTTAAGAGAAAGATCATGTGGTTTATACGAAATTAAATGTAGAAATAATAGAAATTGACCAAATTGTAAGTTTATTTATGATCTGAGAGACCTATTAGAACTTTTAACAGATTTAAATGACTAACTGCAAATTCTCCATCAAATTTTATTTAAATGAATTGATTAGAAAAAAGATCAAATCTGGCTATTTTTTTAAAGTCACTATTTAATGAGGCCCAATTGGGCTGAGTCCTTGACGAGAGAAATCTATGGGCCCGAAGGAATATCTCACTCTTCACCCATACATAATAATGTTCATTTCATAAAGGTATCTGAAAGCAATGCTATCAATAATATATTAGTTTTCTTTTTTTATGACGATCATGTTAATGACCCCATCTATATTTTGTTAACAACTTTGTTGCTTAAGAAATATAAGATTAAAAAATTAAAAATCTTGGGAACAACTTCTATACTCTAAAAAAAAAAGAAACCAACTGTCAATTTTGTAGATAGACTGGATTATTGTGCAACTCATTCTAACACAAGTATTTTTCTAATTATATACTTTAATTATATTCATACGCAATCAGTTATTAAAAAAATAATTTTTAAAGATCAAGAAATTGCAATAATTTTCACAGCATTTTCATCTCCTTCAACCGGTATGTGCCTATGTTTTTTTCTTCTTATTAGATCAGATTATTTAAATAGAACTTTATTTGCAATTGTTATCATTTTTTAAATCTATTTGTAATTTGTGAATGTGAACAAAGAGATTATATAATAAGATTTTATAGTCATGTTTTCTTCCTACGAAAGAGATAATCTGCCTTTTAATTATTTATAAGGAGATACAACTATACAATACTTATGAAATTACTTTTTAGTAGTTAGATAGATGCATGGATCACATGGGGAAAAAAGAAAAGAAAACAAGGTGATCAATATATATTTTTACCAAAAATAGAGAGTGTACTTGAATATTCGTAGAAGATTATGAATTAGAATAGCAGCAAATGTTAAGAGAAAGATCATGTGGTTTATTCAAAATTAAATGTAGAAATAATAGAAACTGACCAAATTGCAAATTTATTTATGATCTATATTTTATAAAACATATATAGAAAATTTTAAAACTTAAGTTGGATAAAAACTAATATGAATAGGTTTTAAATTTTGCATAAATTATATGAAAAAAATAAAATTAAAATTTTTTATAAAATTTATTTTAAAAAATAAATGGAGATTAGATGCACGTGCATTGCATGTGGTTAAATATCATTATTATTTTTTGGGTCTATTTCTTACTTAATTCGGTTGTGAAATATTTCTTTTATTTCCACGTGTAAAAGTAAAATAATTTATTGTCTATTTACCTATATAGTTAATCAAAAGTATTTACTTATAGTAATCAAATAAATAAAAAAATATTTTGATATTTAACCACGTGCATTGCACGTGCATAAAAACTAGTATATGAGAAAAATGGAAAACCTTAGTACCAAGTTTCTCAATGGGCCTTGGTAGTGATGTGGATAAATGTGGTCCACATATGAAGGGGTTGAGTGAATTTTATAACTTAAAAAATTTCAAATTACATAAATTTAGTTTGTACATATTTTAATACATGACAGATAAATTAAACTAAGTGAATCATTCATTTGAGTGAGCCATCATTGACTTTAATATTGTAATACTAATGGAACAAATATTTAAGCTTCACATTTTCAAAAAAAAAAAAAAAAAAGTTTAACAATTTTTCATTCTTTTCCATGAAGTGCGTGTATAACATTCATCACGCCTTTAAAATTTCCCAAAAGATCTACATTTATTTATAGTACCAAAACCTTGCCAATCCCATTATGTGTATAAATATAATTTAGGAATTTCATTAAAAACTTTTAAAAATTACACTGTTCACTTTATAAAAAAAACCCACTCGCTAGTTACCAATCCCAATATTTATCTTATCTTATTAAATTCTCAAGTCTTACAACATTACCCAAAAAAAGGACATAAAAACACCAAGTTAAATGACACACAGCAATAACTCAACTTTTTTTTTTCTACAGACGATCGCACTCACTAAAGCCTGTCAATTTCCAAATTTACCCTCGGCCTCATTTTCTCCCCCTCCCCCTTCCAATTTATCGTCGACCGCGAGATCCAGCGGCGATAAATTGAAAGATCCGAACTTGGGGGTCGTCTCGATCGCCGCCGCCGCCGAGATCCTCGTATCGAACGAGAAGTTCTCCCGGCCCGGTTCCTCGGGCTTCTCGAGTGCCAGCTGGCGAGTGGTCCGCCGTCGCTTCGAATCTCGAGATTCGTCCTCGTCCCTGTTTTCGTTGTCCTTTCGCTTGTCGAGCAGTTCTCCGGCCGCGAGGCGTGGCGGCGGCGGCGGATCGTCGGAGATTGGGGCGGGAGCGGGAGGGTCCTCCGCCTTGGTCGCCATTGGAAAAAATTGGGAGGTTTTTCTTTTTTTCTTTTTCCCCCCCTTTTTTTTGGTTTGTTGGGCCGATGCCACGCGTGTGAGGGAGAAAGGAAATGGTCAAGTCATTTATTCGGGGGCCGATGTTTTTTTTTTACTTTTCAGTCCTTTCTTCTTCCTTTTATTTTAAGTACATTCTTATTACGTGTTGTTACGGCTCAGTTGTTGAGAAAGTATCCCAGGAGGTCAGGTCCATAGATGAATGACAGACTCATAGAATCTCAACTTTTGGATCGCTTGTATTTTGAGATATACGTTCAGATTCAAGGAGATCTAATAGTTGTGATTTTATGGGTCAGCTATTCATCCATGGATCTGACTCATAGGATACTTTCTCCTCAGTTGTTTGCTCACGGTTACAGACTAAACCATGTTTTAAATACATTATTTTAGTGGATTTTCTTATACATGAAGTGTAATTCAGAGTGATTAGAGGGGGAAATAAGAGGTAGACTTTACGGGGTTAAATTGCAATTGTACTATAGAGCCGGGGGAAAAAATGTCATAAAGTAAATATAACACATTCAAACTCCTGAACAAGTTTTTTTTAAAAAAAAAAAAAAACATCCCCACTAAATACCAAATGGTCTCCTGAGCGACTGCATAAATGGTGAATCGAGAAAACAGACAATTGTTGGGTCAACGTATTAATCTTGCGTATTGCATCAATCAAATAGTATGTAGGTAGCTTTGTGGTGTATCATCGATGTGGATCTCAAAAATTTTCAGGCCCCCTAGGACTCTTTCTTAACGGGTAAATAAATAAATAAATTTCTATGACCCCATTTTTTTTTTTTTTAAAGTACTTATCTATATTCGTCATTACCCCCACATAGGTATTGCACGACTTGGGCATCAGTTTGGCAGGCAAACATATATCAGATCCAGATGTGATCAATTTATTTATCTGATCAAAATCTTTTGATTCATGATTAGTGAACTTAAATGATCAAGTTATGTTATACATGTATATCGACTCATTTGTTAGTAATTTTTGACTGGATTCATATAACTGTTAGGCTATGTTTGGATTAGGGACTAGTTTTATTCTGGTATTAATTTAACTCTCTATAGTCCTGGGTTATAATAATCCTGAGGATTATAGTGAGTTAAATTTTTAATAATTTGTTTGGTTCAATTTATTAGTAACATTCCTAATACATATGTCATGTTTAGAAACATGTCATTATAAAGTGGTATAGTATTAGAACATAACAGTAAATGTCCATGATGCCCTTCTACCTATCTAAAATGATTTTAACTAAGGCTGAGACAATTTGTGCACAATTTCTTAGCATTTGGACATTGCTCAATGCAAAATATTTTAATTGAACAATACGAAATCACGATACATATTGAAACTATAATTAAAATCAGATTACTTTTTCATTAATTAGACAGTTATAAACAAATGAATCACCGAGCATGCTTCGACAATATGTAGACTTGAGTATGGATATTAGTCATGCTTAACTTCAATAAGATATTAAGTTACCTCTTACCAAAAAGAACAGATAGTTGAAGACCAACACTAATAGTAATATGCAGAAGCAATTTCCATTGAAACAACCAGTTCCTTGATAAAATGTCAGTTTGTCTTTATTTGTTTTGTTCTCCCGTGCTCAAACTGGTCACTAGAGATTCTACTCGCTTCGTTATGATAACAATTAAGTGCCATCAGTATCTCAAACTATATTTTGATCTCTGAAACACATACCTACCTCCATGATAATTAGTGTCGTCACAATAAATTTTTACGTACGAGAGAGAGACAGAGAGAGAGAGAGAGAGAGCAGGAGCAGATTGAGGGATGGCTGGAGAGATCGTGAGAGGGAGGAGAAAAGCTTGGAAGATTGTGGCAAAGAAAGAAAAATCGGTGAAAAATCCCTCGCGATGAAGAAAAGGCGGTGACAAGAAATTACCCACGGGAAAAAAGGAGGCAGAAGTGTCATATGTCAGCAAACAATACTTAATCCCCTTCTCTAATTCTTCCTAGGATTTTCCTCTAGTTCTCCGTCTTTTCTTCTATTCTAATTCCTTCTTCGACTTACATTTTTCCCCTCAGAGGAATCCAAGAAGTTGCTTATGTATAATTAAATGAGCTTAAACTACATTAGTAAAAGAACTACCGGCCAACAAGAGCTAAGTACATAACTAAAAAAATCTACCAGCTATCTAACTGGACACCTAGATCATGATGACGCCCTCGATTTGCTTATCGGAATTGGCCAGAATCATTGAGAACAAACTGCACAAAACTAGTTGCTTCTTTTGTGGGGCTCAGCAGAACCTTTCCATACCCATAGTTTTTATCGGAAAACACATTTAGATGATGATAACAATGATAACACAGACTATAATTTGCACATACACGACATTGGCAATAAAAACATTGTACATGTTAAATTTGATAGACATAAAAGTTACTTTTGCATTTCTAAATGCTAAGCTAGGCTCATTATCAGCAGTAGTAATATCTGCATAGACTAAGCTAAATAAAGATTATGTTTACATTTTGAAACAGAGTTTCCCAACAAAATAATGCCGACACCAAAAAGTGAACTGGTATTTTTCCACAATCCCTACACCCTCCTATTGTATTGCCTTAAGAGATTGCAGATCACCACCATCTTAAGCTCCACGTCTTTTTCACTATAGCTACAAACAGGAAAATATCTGTTGAAACCCTTAAAAGATAAAGTATCTTTTTAGTGAACTATGTGGGGGTGCTTGGGGAGCTTATTTTTATAAGAGTTTAAGCTATGTTAGCTTGATATGAGACATTCTGATAATAGTATGTAACATAAATAGTATTCCATGATACTACTCATTTAAATATGAGAAGTGTGATATGAGACATTCTGATAATACCGATATATGTTTGCTGATTGAATTCACAGGTTACCCTTAAACTGAAGCACGGCACATTCAACTACTTATCTTATTTGCTTATTTGATTCTGAATGCTTTCTGCTGCTATATTTGTTTAGAGCTACACATAGTGCTATGGTATCTAGGATGTCTTTATGTCCTATTATGTATATATTTACTCCACTTAATCTACCTGGTTTTCTTGTATGCCTTAAGCTTCTGAGTATAAGAATAATACATCTTATGGAGATACTGACACCATTGTCGTTCTTCCTTGGAGGTGCTTATACAGTAGTTGAGATACCTTCAGATTCCAGTTTGGCTGATACTGTGGAAACTTTGTCCAAGCACAAGATCTTGAGTGCTCCTGTCAGAAAGGTAGAAGCACCAGATGATGCCAGCTGGATTGACAGATACATCGGAATTGTAGAATTTGCTGGAATTGCTGTTTGGCTCCTGCATCAGGTCACAACCTAACCCCTATACTTAAAATGAGAACTTGTTTTATTCTAATTGTGCTCCTGTTGAAAGAAAGACTAATCCCTGCTTATAACTTCTGTGATTAATTGCTTGATGTATTCAAAATGATAGTTCGATGCAGATATATTTTCCCTAGGCCACTCCATCCAAGAAGAAACTCTTTTTGCATGCATGCACATCTGTTGTGGATCAGTCTGGGTATAACACATGCACATTTGCCCATTTTTTGTCCATTGTACATTTAAAATAAGTGCACCCAGTGGTGTGAGTTATCGGACTACATTACATTGGACATTCTTCAACCAGATAGAAGACATCATAATAAGTTGGCCTTTCATTTTCTATTCGATTTTTGTGATGTGATCTCATGCTTTTTCTTAACTAATCTTTGCCTCATGAGGATTATAGATGTTGAGTAATTACCTATATCTTCTGGATTAAATTGGAAGTTTTAGGGTTCAATGCATCTGAAGATGTTATTCAAGGAATATACAATTGGTTTTAGCCTGTAAAAAGGAAAATTTGTGCCTCTTTATGCTCAGGGGAGAGACACATGTATTTACTAGTACTACATGTACTATGTGTAACATAGTCATATGTAGATACTACATACCTTGTAAAAATGGTTTATTTCCCAAGTGTACTCATTTATGGTCATGTGGTGTTATGTTCCATGCATGAATTCGTGTATGTGTCAGCTAAGTTGTGCTTAACCCATTCATTCATGAAGGTCTTTTGAGAGAAATCTGTTCAGCAACATCTATTCAAATACTAGATCAAATGAAAATGACAATGATGGTGTTCAAGCTGTCTTAAAATGTGTCACTGTATCAAATATGATCGCTGGGGAAATCTCATTTATATTTTATCTCTACCAAAGACTTATCATGGATTTTCTTTTTTAACTTGTGAGCTTCAAAACATCTTACTTTTACGTGATTCACAAAGGTCAACCAGCAAACTCATGTTTCACAGGCTCAACCCACTATTATATTAGGCAGTCTGACCCATAAACAGAAAACAGCTCTTTATTTGCTCTTCTATCAAAATTGTAATTTCTCTGGCCTTCTTCTTCTTCTTTTTTGATGAGGCCTATTCTATTTTGCAGTCTGAAGTTGCAGCCCTTAAAATGATGGCTGGCTCCACTGCCACTGGACTAACTGCAGGTGGAGTAGCGGCTACACTTGGTGCTCTTACGTTAGGAACAGGAACAGCTGGAGTGGGTGCAGTTGCCCTTGCTTCTGCAGCTGCTGGTGGAGTCACAGCTGCTGCTGGACCTGCTAAATCTGGTCCCGATGCAGCTGCGTCAATGGGTGGAAGTTTCTTCGAGTTGCTTACATCCTCTGATTTCTATAAGAATACAAAGGTTGCTTTTAGATTGATAGACTAACAATAAAGGCTAAATTGTACAAACTCCCTGAACTTTATAAATCATTGAAAATCCTCCAAAACTTGTCTCACTTAAGTTCGTGATTGACGGCCGTTACTTTAAATTTTCAGATGCTCTGCATGTGACAACTTTTGAGCAATTTTACTCCCATCTTCTAAATATAGCTTCTATATTTTTTTAAGGTAAGGGTAAGTAGAAAATTGTAAAAAGAAAGCTAGTTTAGACTTTTTACTCATTAACGTTGCGTATGAGAATTTCCAATAGTTCCTGAGATTTAATATAATTTTGAAAGCTCAGTATTGTTTAAATGATTTATAAATTTCAGGGTGTTTTGTGCAAAAACTCCTAAAGTCCAGGGGTTTTATGAAATTTACGCGATAGTAAATATTTATTTCACTTTCAATCTCTCTTCATCACTGTCCATGAACAAATCGCAGACTTTGTACAGGTTGGAGACATCTCAGGATCATTCCGTTGGGCGCCATTTCTTGCCTTGCAGAAGTCTGATACGTTTCTAACTATGCTTTTGCTGCTCTCTAAGTATAGAATGAAAAGCCTTCCTGTGGTTGACCTAGGTGAAGGAAAAATTGAGAATATAATCACACAATCTTCGGTTGTTCACATGCTGGCAGAGTGTGCTGGCCTCCATTGGTTTGAAAGTTGGGGCACTAAGAAACTATTTGAATTGGGACTTCCTATCCTGAAGCCTGATAGAATTGTCAAGGTTCTACTTCTCTTCTTCTGCACCACTGCATTAATTTAAATCTATAGCTTCATTGTGTTAGCTGCTTGATTTTCCTATCCTACTTCTGAAATGCCAACTTAGCTAATTTTTATTGTAAGTTAACTCATGTTCACATATAGGAGAAATATATCTTGAAAAATAGTTGGATAAAAGATAAATCCATATCCACCACGGGTGACCTGGATGGTTGGGCGGTTCCAATATGGCTTTCCTGAACTTGGGTTCGATTCTAGGTTGGGTTGTCAAAAGAAGAAGGGGAAAAAAACAATGGGCTCTAACTTGGATAAATGTTTCTTTTAAAGCTTCAAAAGTGGTCTACGTATTACAAAACTTACTTCCCCGTGAGGCTTTGCTTATGCAATAATGGGAACTAAAAAAAGGAGAAACTTAGCTATTACAGCGGCAATGGTTCATAATAAGGATGAGAAGTGTCGATAATGTTCTGATTTTTTTAGTGATCACTATCAATCTTTTGCCAACCATTTTATCATGGAACACAATTGATACCCTAATTCACGAAGTTATCCAAGGGCAACAGGGTTACAACAGAACCCATGTTTTCTTTTTAATGAGCATTATAAATATATGTTATAGAAAATAGAAATAACTTTTGGTAACAAAAGAAAGTAATTACAGTCTGGAAAAGAGGAACTTCTTGTCTCTTCCTTTTCTCAACCAAAGTGACACCTAGATTTAATTCATGGATGGTCATCTACTCTTTCAAGGTTTCTTCGTGCAACATGTGGATCTCTATATCAATCATTATAGTTTCTATCAAGGATCCATGATCTCAGACATATCTGTGTGAGATGTTAACTCAATTTCTATGTTCTGCCTCTCGACTATGCATCACTCTGAAAGCTAGGGGTGCAAACAATCGGATATATCCGATCTGATCCGCAACCACGTCCGAAATGGATATGAATATGGTAAATGGTATTTGAAACCATTTGGGTATGGATATGGATACGGATTCAGATACAGATTTCACCTCAAATTTCATATACATATATGGATATGTGGATTTTTTTTATTGGTACGATATGGATATGGATATGGATTTGGATACAAATATTGTTAACTTTTTTCTTTTCGTGATAATAATTGAGTTTTAGGATGTGTTATTTGTTTTGGGTTATGTGGATTGTGCTTTGTTGAGGTAATCTATTTTGCATTTCGGACTTATTTATGGTCAAATTTATATTAATACTATCATTTAATTATTTTATTAATGGTGATTAAGGAAACTTTGCCCTTTGAATAATGCAACCATTCGAGAATTGAATTATCTTGGTCATATTAGATATTGTACATTGCTTTTCAAGTTTGACAATATGCAATAGTTTTCAATTTTTAAGTTATGTTTTATCTCTTTGTTGCAAAATAGAGCAATTAATGTACGAATCTTCTCTTATATCCAATGCATATCCATTTGTCAAGTATCTGATTCAAGTCCAGTTTTCATTGCCTTTGACATTATCAATGATGATTTACTCATTAGGTTCTCAACAATGCTTCTGCATTGTTGGTATCCTTTTTCAAGGTCTAGAAATTTTTGATTTTTTCCTTGATAATTTTTTCTAATGCTGAGAGATGTGCATTAGTGTCTGGAGTGGAAACTTTCATTTCTTGAAGTTTCTTCTAGAGTTTATTGACTGTATTGTAGTCATTTTCGGTAAACTGGTATTGTACCAAATTTTGACTACAACATCTTTGAACTGTAGATGCTTTTTCCAATGTCCTTGCGGAACATTAGGCTTCTTGTTCTGAGCAGTTTTTTCTTTTGCTTCTCTCTTTGTCTTGCCTTTTACGGTGACAAAGTTATGTTCAGTTGCCTCCCTTTTTGGGGTCTCTTTGATGTTTGATGCACCTTATACAATAAGGACATTCATAGATATTGTCAGGTGATGTAATGATTTTAATATACTCAGTTAGTTGATGAGTATAATACTTCCGTTCTGCTTCTTCCAGATTTATTATGAAGCATAACCACTTCATTATTTCATTATATCCTTTAGTAAGCATTTCTCTTGGTGTAGTAAGGAATCGGGAAATGATTTCAATATCCAGTTCTTTAGTATCCGTATTTAAATGCTTAGTAAGGACTTGAGTTATTTGCGGTATTGGGAATATAATTTCCATACCTTTTTTTCCGTTACCTCAGTCTGAGGGGGAATATGTGCTTTGCCTTTATCTGGCTCTTTTCCACTATGGCTAGATGTAGAAAACGAAACTAGGCTGTGCTCTCTCTCTCTAAAGCAGCATGCTAAGATTGTGGTTAGCTTAGTAGCACAAGTGCTGCTGGCTCGAGTCCTTAGTCTGAAGAGAAAGCCACCTTCAAACGGCGTGTGTTTAGCCGGGGAGAAAAGGGTCAAACCCTTGATAAGAACAATCCATATTAGCTTTAATTTTTTTAGTAATTTTGTTGAATAAAATATTTAGTTTTTGTTTTGTAAGTATGCGTTGGTTATAAATAAGTGTAATGTCAAAGGAAGTCCCTAATTTGAATATGAAAGTTTCTATGTGATCCAAATGATGAGACTAAAAAACTTATGTAGTGACACCTTTGGCATTGACTATGTTATGTAGAATTGGAAGAAACGTTATGTTAGACTAGATCACATTTTATTATAATACCGATATATAAATATTAATTGTTACTACTTACTATTTAAAATTTGTACCATCCCTTGAGTCCTTCAACCTATCAGCATGTAAACGACACATTTAATAATACACGTGGCAACCTGTCAATGACAACCCTCGCTTCTCTATCATTACCACAAGGAGAAGGCTTCTTTGAATAACATTCTCTCTCCCATCATGTTATTGCGACTCTTTCATATCATAATCATCGAGTAAATTATTTTTACTCAGAGTTTTCAAAAGGAACAAGTTAAAGAGAAAAAATAGACAGTGAAACCTCAAAGCTGTGATTAATGGCTTCTCTTATTTATACAACATTCAAATAAAAGAATAGTAAGATAAAAGACTACGTTACTCTCTTTTTTTTCAAAATGGAACTATAATTTTGAAATGGGAAAAAAAATCTTTTCTAGAAAAGTAAAAAGTTTGCAGCTCTTCTGCACCCAGAGATTGACTTGATCCACGTGGGTCCTATTTATGGTCTTGGATCTTGTTTCCCTTCTTCCTGACCCCACTCAGATCCACCCAAAACCATGCTCTAAACAAAAGAACAAGCACCCAAATTCTCACTATCCTACGTGTCTCTCCCTGGCCCCACTTACCCACTCTTACCCAAATCGCGTCCCATTTTAGCGTCCACAATATCTCCCTAAAAAAAAGAAACTCCCAAAAAAACCCTCACCCGAGGTCCGGTCACCGCCCAACCCCAGCAAAAAAAAAGAAAAAACTCACCGCCGATTCCTGTCACCTCCGGTACCCGCCGGCCATGGACGAAGGCACCAGCACTCGACCCCCCAAAAACCCCAGACACGCTCGCCTTGCTAATCGCGATCTCAATTCCCAGGTCAGAACTCAAAACCCTAAAAAATAAAATAAAACAAAATAAACGCTACACCTAAAAGTCAATCTATTTCAGGAAACCGACGCCGAATTACTAGAACTCGACGACGACGGTTACGACGGCGTTCCCGAGGTCGGCATGGTCTTCAAAACCCACCAAGAAGTTTCCAAATTCTATAAACGATACGCTTGTCGAGTTGGGTTCGGGGTTTCGGTTCGCAGATCTTCGTTTACTAAAGAAGGGCGTTGCCCGTACTTAGAATTGATGTGTTGTAAAGGGGGTCGGAAAAGACCAGAACCTAAATTTAGGAAGAGAACTAGTGCAACTACTAATTGTCAGGCTAGGATTAGGGTTAAGCTTTGGGGAGATGGGTTGTTGCATTTGGAGCTGGCTAGCTTGGATCATAATCATCCGGTTAGCCCCTCGATGGCGAGGTTTTTGAATTGTTATAAGCATTTGACTGGATTTGCGAAGAAGGCCTTGAGGGAGCAAGAGGAGAATATGGTAGCTCAGAGCGAGGAGCCGGTGCAATCCGTGCATCTTGATAAATTGGCTGCGCTCGAGGAGCTTTTGTTTAGGGAAAACGAGTGTCG
>JBAKGM010000412.1:13595516-13607731 GCA_037177215.1 Asparagus racemosus | reverse complement strand
GGGTTCGTTGGTAGCGATAGGACGCTTTCCTCGATGCTCGAATCGAGTCCGCTTCCCTTGGACGATCCGACTGACGTCACGGTTGAAGAGCTTCAGTACACAGTAGAAACTCCGATGGCCTTTGAGTTCGATTCTTCTCTGGGGGAGCTCACTTGGATGCTGCTGCAATGCAAGAGTTTTCAAAGGAGCTAGAGAAGTGTTCAAATTTGAGAGTTCAGATTGAAGCCAATGGAACTGACCGAATCAACCCGCCGAACCCCTTCCCATGGGGAAGTGGTGGTGTATAAATAGGCCATGAGAAGTATGGTTGTCCCCTAGATTCATGGGATCTGGCCATGCCTAGGACCATACCACCCCTGTGGGATGTGACCACTTAGGGTGATGAGAGCCATGCTTCATCATTGCGTAGGATGTGAAAAGTGGGTAGGCCCACTTCCCAAAGACGGCGGCCGTCTGTTCTGCTCAGGCGAGGCCGACCAGTGCTCAGGCGGGTTCAGCCTTTGGGCGAGCTTCGCCTTTGGGCGAGCTCAGCCTCTGGGCGAGCCTAAGACGAGATGGCGGGGTCAGCTGGCGGCCCCCGCCAAAGTGAAAGGGCGGCTTTTACTCCTGGAGGGCGGGCGAGGCGTTTCAGGCGAGCTCCGACCTAAACCTCCAGACAAGGTGCACAGGCAAGTCTTCAGGTGAGTTCGACCTCAGGGCGATCTCGTCAAAGGATTTCGAGCGGGTGAGCCCACTCCAGGCGGGCCCCACGCATACTGGAGAGTTTTAGGTCCTCGAGCCAGCTGTGCTTGGCGAGCTCGACTCTCAGGTGAGAAGCCTTGTGTAGGCGAGCTTGCGTTTGACTTAAGTGGTACTGAGTTCGCGCTGGCGAACTCATGAAAGGGACTTCGCGTGGGCGAGCCCTCTTCCGGGCGAGCTCTATGCGTACTGGCGAGTCTCAAGTCTTCGAGCGAGCTGGTGCTTGGGCGAGCTCGACTCTTAGGCGGGAAGCCTCGTGTAGGCGAGCCTTGATGCTAAGCTGGCGGACTCAATCGTGCGGAGGCGACTCATACAGGCGACCATCCTCTTAGGCGAGGTGAGCATTTTTTATCGCCTACAAGACCCCCTTCAAAGTTTTCAGACCCAATGTGGGCTTGAATGGTGTCTAGAATACTTTGAATAAGAAAGGGACCACGCCTTTGGGTTGGCTAGTTCAGGCGAGGTCGACGGAGCTCTGGCGAGCGTGTCCCTCAGGCGAGCTGGTGTCTGTGAAGCTCGACTGGGTACAGGCGAGGCTGAGTTGGAAAGTGACCACATGTTCGTCTCTCCGCCAAGGTCAGAGGATATGTCGAGTCACATCGAGCGTGCTCTGACGACGGGTGCTGACGTGAATCGTCCTTCAATCTCACCCGCCCGTCGTGCTTGAACCATTCGCTACGGACCGTCCGATGCGGAATTTCAACCGCCTGCGCTGTTCGTGGCTATTCGATCCGAACTGCTGGATCGGACCGCCGTGGGTGGCCTGATCAAACGGGTCGTCGAATCTCGACCGTTGAGCTCCTCCTATAAGAGTCGTTCATCTTCCTCCTGAGGAGAGAATCGTACTGACTTGACCATTCGCTCGAGCGCCGAAGAGAACTGAAGTTCTTCTTCTCAACTTCTCCATGGGTATCAAGAAGGCTGCTACCAAGGGACAGGGGGAACAACCATCCCCCTCCGACGCCGCGGGTTCTGCCGCCGGCGATGCCAGTGCTGGCCACACTCCTTCTGATAAGTTCTAGGAGAGGCCGTGGAAGGTGCACAGTTTGCACCATACTCAGGCGAAGAGTTGCCCGTTCAGGCGAGTTTTGACTCGTTGGGCGGGCTTTGCTCAGTTAGGCGAGCCTTTGTCGGGTGAGCCTCCTGTTAGGTGAATCCCCGCTAGGCGAGTCTCATTTTGTCAGGCGAGTCTCGCCTCCCCGGGCAAGTCGCATCTTATTGGGCGAGCTTGCGAGCTCGCCTGTTTGATGGAGCTCGCTTGTCTGAAGGACTTGAGCCCATTCTAACGTGTCTTCTCCTTGTTTTGCAGTTCTAGAAGAAGCTCCTCGGGGTAGGCCCCGTAACTTGCAGTCTTCAGGGAAGAGGCCTCTTTCCGTGGAGGAAGCGGATCGCTATGAGGCGTTGGCTCGCAAGAGAAGCTTACACAGGTCGAGTGCCGTTGACCCCGAGCCTATCGTGATTTCTGATGACGATGAGGACGTGGACCCCGCACCCACACCTGCTATGGGGGAGGGTGAGTGGCAGTTGCCTGCTGATCCGGACAGGTTCCCCCCGTGATCCAGCCCATCTCTTCAATTGCCCCCGGCCAAGCGTCTGCTGTCCCGAATTCCAGCTCCGTCAGGGGACTTCTTCAGCAAATGGAGAACGCTTTGAAGCAGGCGGCTTTCATCATCTACGCCGGCTGGGGCAACTCCATGGGCTTTTATCGTCATACGATGGAGAGCTTGAAGGAGATACGGCGCGTGGGCGGCCCTCAGATAGCCGGGTGTTGCGACCGAAAGCTGCTTCGCTGGGCCGATCTGGCCATGCACTTGGAAGGGCTAGTCCGTTACGATCCTCGCCATGACGTGTGGCACTTCATGATGGAGGCGCGGGCCAAGGGGTCTGCGGAACGCGAGGCTTGGGCCCGACGTGTATCGGAGCACGAGGCTACCATCGCAGCTCTACGAAAGCGCCGTCTGCGAAATGAACTGGGTGCTGGTCCTTCTGCGGCTTCGGACGAGAGCGTGGCCATCCATCATGCTATCATGGAGGAACTACAGGCTCTCCATGCCTTGCACACCGCAGATAGGGACGCTCTCAATGCCCTTTCCGAGGACAGGCTTCGGGAGACTACAGAAGCTCACGTCCGGGCAAACTGGAAGAGGAACTTAGAAGCTACCATGGCTGAGCTTTCTTCGTTCACTGTATTAGACTGTGCCGACTAGCTCTTGTAGTCTCTTTGTTTATGTAGTCATGACTTTCGTCTGTGTTGTCATAACTTTGTTCGAATGTATTGTCTAGAAACTTCTGGAATGTGCTCTATCACCTACTTCCCCTTCCATTTCTTCTGTGAGTCGGGCTTTGGCCTCCGTGGGTCAAATTTCGGTTAGGCGAGCTCTGCCTCTCTAGGCAAGTTCGAGTCTCTCAAGAAACGAGCCCAGGCCTGGTAGGCGAGCTCTACTCTCAAGGCGGGCGAGCTCAGAATTCGAGCGGGCCTATTCTTCCTCTTGACTTGTGCCATCTAGGCGGGTCAAAGCTATGACCGAAGCTCGAGGCTAGACTTTAGCCTCTTAACTTGTGCCACCTAGGCTAGTTAGGGTTTTGGATAGATCCCTATCCTTCCTTGCCTAGTCCCATCAACTGCATGAGAGGCTTATAAATAGGGGGTCTCCCCTATCTCAACTGTCTCTTCTCCTTCCTCTCTCTCTTTTCATGGCTACTCCCGTGCCTTCTGCTCGAAGTGAGGAGATCGCCAAGCTTAGACAAGAGTTGGCTCAGATTCGCGACAATCCGGCGGACGAGCTTCGTATACTCTGCCGCCTGACCGAGCTTCTGTTGGCCGAGAAGGAGATGCTCGAGGAAATCGTCATTAATCAGTCGTTGGCCTGGCAAGAGCTTGATCGGGACAGGGACGCCTGGAGTCGCGAGTGTCGCGCCCTTCGTAGGACCGTCCGACACCTGAAATGGCATCTGAAGAAGGACCCTTGGGTCTCGACGAGCGAGGATTCCGACAGAGACTAGGCTCCTTCGCTCCTCTTCTTCTTTTCTTTTTTTGGTCTTTGTCTTGAATTGTGACTTTTGTTCGAATGTATTGTCACAATTCTTCCTGTAATTTCTTCATGCTCTGCAATGAATGCCCACCCTTGCTCATATTCGCACGATCATGCACATGTCGAGTCTTTGGTGTATCGCCCTCAGGCGGGCTTGGTCCATTTGGCGAGTTTGCCTTCTCGGCGAACCGCCTCTGGTGATTAAGTCCTTACTCGAGCAAGTCCGTCTCTCAGGCGAACTCGAGTTTCGGGCGAGCTAGAGTCTCTGGCGAGCTCGAGCTCAAGCTTCAGGCGAGCCTAGACGTCAGGCGAGCTCCTGCTCCTGGCGAGCTCGATCGTCAGGCGAGCTCCGAACATCTAGCAAGCTTCCCACCTCGGGCGAGCATATGCCTCAGGTGAGATGGAATCTTCGGCGAGTGCATGCCTATGGCGAACTCGACCGTCATGCGAGTTCGTGCCGCTGGCGAGCTTGATCGTCAGGCGAGCTTGTGCCGTTGGCGAGCTTAATCGTCAGGCGAACTTATGTTGCTGGCGAGTTTAGATGTCAGGCGAGCTTATGTCACTGGCGAGTTTAGACGTCAGGCGAGCTTATGTCGCTGGCGAGTTTAGACGTCAGGCGAGCTTGTGTCGCTGGCGAGCTTAATCGTCAGGCGAACTTATGTCGCTGGCGAATTCTGTACTTCTGTACTTCGAGAATACGCGAGCCACGTGTCTTTTCGCTGGCTGAGGTGACGTGGGCACGTTAGATCGCCTTAAATGTGGCTTGCCAGGCGTCACTTCGCCTATTCTGGACCATAGGCTCGACACCCCTTTAATCTTGCACGCTCATTGGGCGAGTGATCTCTGCCGTTGAGTTTCACTCTGGCAGATCTCGACCGTCCGGGCTTCGCCTATATAATGCTCCCCTCTTCTTCCCCAGAGGGTTACCCACATTTGAAAAACTGTTCATCTTTGTCCTTGCACCCGAACTCAACTGTTTGACATCATGGCCCCCAAATCGAAGAAGACTGTGTCGAAGGGGAAGCGACCCTCCTCTCCGTCCTCTGCCGTTGGTGACGTACCCGCTGCCGCTCGCGGCCGGACACCTCCCGGTAAGTGTGGAGGACAAGTTCAGAGATGAACGGACTCCCGTTCATCTTTTGGTGAGTCCCGCCTGTTCAGGCGAGTCTTCGTCGAACTGACGTGGCCGCTTGTCCAGGCGAGGCTTTGCCCAATTGGCGGGGCCGCCTGCTCAGGCGAGCATTCGTTTAGGCGAGGCCTTGTCTTGTCAGGCGAGGTCGTTTGTCCAGGCGAGGTCTCGTCGTTTGGCGAGGCTGTTCGTTTGGCTCACCTGTGCGCGTCTCGCCTGGGTTGAGCACTTGGGCATTTTTTCTTTTTCTCCTCTTCTTTTGCTAACTGCGTTTTGATTTGCCTTGCAGCTGCCTTTTCTGACGAGGCTCTTCCTAGGGGGAAGGCCATTGGACTAGCTGGGGGTACTGGCTTCTCAGCTCCCCCACGATTCCCGCTGCTTGACCCGGTGCCTGTCTTCCGTGCTGACAAAACAGAGGACTTGAGGCGCAGAGTCACGGAGGGCCACTTCTTGTCCCTGCGGGAGCTGACTACCGACGTGGCCAAGCTAGACGACCAGCGTCGGGAAATGAAGAAGCTCGATTTCTTGTTCGGGGATTCTGTGACTGATCCCTCCGTCATGCTTCTCGGGGAGAGCCAGTGGCTGCGAGAAGTTGAGGGGACCCGGTACTTCCTCCCAAGTATGGTACGGGGGTTCTCTTTGGTAGAGTTGCGCTCGCTGTCTGTCCCGAGGGTGATGCATTGGGTCTTGACCCCGAGTCAGGACGGGGTTACTTGCGGGATTTTCACAGGCTCCGGGGCCCGGTACGGGGTCGATAGCTCCCACAAGAGCGTGACTGCCTTGTATCCTAGCCTTCTTTAGAGCGAGCT
This sequence comes from Asparagus racemosus, assembly GCA_037177215.1. Classification (NCBI taxonomy): domain Eukaryota; kingdom Viridiplantae; phylum Streptophyta; class Magnoliopsida; order Asparagales; family Asparagaceae; genus Asparagus; species Asparagus racemosus. The sequence goes on along the minus strand of JBAKGM010000412.1, from coordinate 13,602,023 downwards.
CCCCATGGGCGAGACTCCCACGGTGGCGGAGACCTTCCGTCACCGCTTCTTAATGCTGGAGGCCAATTCCCTCCGAAAGACTTCAGAGCGCCCGGGTGGGTCCACTCCTCCGCAGGCACCAACCCTTGGTGGTATAGGATCACCGAGTGTATATTGGCGGAGAACTCTGACATCCGGGGGACAGAGCTGTATGTAGCAATCCGGGCCACCCAGTACGGGCTCAAGGTCAATGCCCCCCAATTCCAGAGCATCCTAGAGCTCTACTGCCCGGACAGCGAGACCTTCTTCACAACCAATGGGGAGCTGGGTCTGGCGCTCCATGAGATGTATGAGGTGTCGGGACTGCTGATGGGGGAGTTCCCTTATGAAGAGTATGTCCCCGGTCAGGCGGAGATTGATCACCAGTCCGTTCATGCCCCTTCGGTGGTGGAGACTCTGTGGGAGCTTCTCTGCCATTACTTCATCTGCCTGGACACCCTTGGGTTGGTGGATCACAAGGGACAGAAGAAGAGGATCCCCGGCATTAGCCACAAGAACTGGGCCGATCACCTGTTCCCCGGCAATGACGACATATTAAAAGATTTGGTCACACCTGTACTCATTGCTCAGCTCAATTTGCTCTCAGATACAAATGTACCTTTCTCTCAGACCTTTCAAATGGTCGAGAGTGTATCTGTAATTAAATTATCTATGAGGCAATTTAATTGACTCCATCTTTTGGACTCACTTTCCCTCTCTAAAAACAAAAACAAAAGCAAAAACAAAAAAAAAAAAGAAAGAAAAGAGAAGAGAAAAAGAGGGAGAACAAATCATTCACGTTTCTAGGCGTTAATGGGCCTTGAGATGATACTACCACCTTCCTTCACTATCCCGGCCTTAATTGGCTGTATAAAAGTTCCATGCCATCAAGTAATTCACTCTTCTGGGGCTGCATGGGCTGTTAAGACTAAACAATGGCTATAAAGGGCCAGAAAGAGCAACGCGTTCCATCAAAAAGCCGGCCCATCATAACTAGGGTTTAATGATAAAAACCTCATTGCCTGCTGGTAGCCGCCCTCTTCAACTTTAGTCTTCCTCTTCATCAATTCTCCGCCGCCGTCATGGTAAATCTTTTTCTTTGAATTAGTTTTGTCGATGATGATAATGTTTTTCAGTCTAATTTTTCCGACTTGTTCTTGTTTGATTCGATGTTTAGGTGAAGTATTCTAGAGAACCCAACAACCCTACTAAGTGTAAGTCCAATCATTTGATTTTACATTTTTTTCTCATTTTTTATTTATATGCAGATCTTAGACATTGAATTAGTTTTCTTCATGGGTTTTTTAATTAGTCGTTTTAAAATTTATTTTTTTGGTTTTAATTTGTTTTGCAGCGTCCAAGGCCATGGGTCGGGACTTGAGAGTCCACTTCAAGGTAACTGCTTTGGCGGATTTATACGTTCATTTAAGTTTTTGATGACTTTTTTTTCCTTCGTCGTTTATTAGTTAGAATTTTGTTCGATTTATGTTATACTATGTAACTTACATGTTTTTACATCAACTATTGTTCGTCAATGTCTTGCTTTCAACCTCAAATTTGAATTAAAACAAATTTACATGAAAATGCAACTTATTTTTTCATTATCATTACAGTAACTCAAGAAATATATCCTGTAACCACCATGTTATAGTTTCCTTTTAGCTGTTTATTTGGAGGATAAAATCTGAAGAGTAGAAATCTCTGTAGGTCTTTTAATCTGAGGTGCGAGGAGCATGTAGGCTATATCAGTAGTGTTCTAATTTTTCATCTAGAGGATGTTTAGTAAATCGGAATGGTGGTGAAAGTTTGAAAATGATCATTTTTAAGATATGAGAAACATTTTTTTTCTTAAGGCTTGAGGTGTCACTTTCACTTTTTTTTGGTTGCATTTTTCCTCATTGTTTCTAAAGCTTCACTTTCACATTTTCGTAAGCTCAATTTAGATTTATATTTACCAGCTACATCTCATCTGTCTTCCCTTAATGTTGATTGAAAGTGGCTCTCTTTCACATCCACTTTTGAATTGCCAAGTATCCCCATAGTTCAATAAGCCACTCGTGTATGACATTCATGCATATGCATATGTTGTTAGGAACTTGCAAATGTCTCCATTTGCATTTACTTAGATTCAAAATGAAGTCTGTCCTCCTTTGTTTTTGATAGCGGTTCTTTATTGATCTGTTGAAGGCCCTTGCTTTCAACTAGATGTTGTTCCCATGTTTTGATAGTTCATTCATTCTTGTTGAATGTGTATTAAATACATTACAGATGCGTTCTAACACGTTATCTATCCATCATATATCACGTGCCAATTGAAGATGTAGGAATAAGGATGAAGGTTCATGATGTGTGCTTTTGGTGGACACAGTTTTTTCATTTTACCTTCACATAAGCAACTAATGAGAGCTCGGTTGATGGTATATCACATACCCATGCTATTTGTGCATGGATGATGGACAAGGTCTTCATATTGACATCTTAAACGCATATGCAACAAGCCAACGACATATACAAACTACTATGCTGACACATCCGACATATCTAACATGCATCCTGCCTTGGATGAACTCAGAGGTGTATAGTTGGATTAGAGAGGATTGGTGTTTCATTATAATGGTTTATATAGATAGAGTATGAATTTGGATATGCAATTCATTACTAGCAATGAAACACTTAAGATTTAGATTATCCCTTATCCTAATTCTTCGTGTATATATTTATATGCCTCTTGAATTAAACATATATGACTGTGCAGTTCTTAAACAATATTAACAAACAATTGTGAGTTTGTTACTACAGTCATCTATAGTTGTGAAACACGTGGTTGCGATTGTGATCAACTATGATAAAGTAGGACACCATGCTGTTAATATTGTTAGGAATTGAATAGTCATATATATGTTAATACTTTAATTCAAGAAGATGCATATAAAATCCATTTTAGCGTGGTACATATAACAAGGAAAACAAAAAAACCAACTCTCTCTCTCTCTCTCAGCCCTCATGTAAAATAAACTTGACTCCCTAGGCACCATGTCTTACTGTATTTTTACTTTCAAATCATTTGCACAGTTCCCTTGATTCAATAACAGGATGTTTGCATATCATTGAGTATCTGCCGACTTCCTTACTATTATCAAAGTAATATAATGCGTCTCCTATTTTTCTTTCATGAAGTTTAGTGTCTTCCCTGAGACTACAATTATAGGTTTTATACGTCATAACCTGAAGAAAAAAGCAGGCGCTTGATTTTTCCTGTGAACAAGCATCTCGTAACCTTCAGGAATATCATTCTCATTGTTATTGGGTGAAGCTCTGTAGGCTGTTGCCAGTGACAAAAGGTTCAGTAAACGATAATAATTTTAATAGTATATAGGATTAATTCAAGGAAAGATGCATATTATTAAAATCTATCGTACATACGGCACTCCGGTACTCTGGTACTGAATCATATCTTTAATGTGTTGTATCCTTTGTACATAAAGAATACAAGAAAAACTGAAAAAGCGCTATCTCTCTCCCTCTTCCCCTCTCCCTCCCACCCACCCTCTTTCTCTCTCTGAATAATCTTAAGTCCTGGGCACCATGCAATACTGTATTTTTTTCTTCTTCAAATAATCTGAACAACCTTGACAGCTAAGTAAGAACATCTTAGCATACTTGACCTTTCGTATATTATTATTTTAGTATCTGATGACTAACTTACTATTATCAAAAGTAATATCATACCTCTACTATTGTTTCACAAAGCATAGGCAACTGTCTAGGGATCTCTACATTTGTAGATTTTGTTTGTCATAAATTTGTCATATAACCTGAAGAAAAAAAAGCCGGCGTTTGTATTTCCTGTGAACAAGCATCTCGTATCCTTCAGGAACATCACACTCATTGTTATTGGGTGAACCTTTATAGGCCTTTGCTTTGCCATATACAAACTACTATGCTGACACATTCCGACACATCTAACATTGTTCTTGCCTTGAATGAGCTCAAAGATGGATAGTTGGATTAGAGAGGATTGGTGTGTCATTATAATGGTTTTGTATATATAGAGTATCAATTTGGATATGCAAATCATTACTAGCAATGAAACACTTGAGAGTTACATTATCTCTTATCCTAATTTTTCGTATATATATTTATATGCCTCTTGAATTAATCATATATGATTGTTCAATTCTTAACAATGTTAACAAACAATTGTGTGTTCTGTTACTACGATCATCTATAGTTGTGAAACAAACAGTTGCTACTGTGATCAACTATGATAAAGTAGAACACCATGCTGTTAATATTGTTAGGAATTGAACAGTCATATATGTTTAATTCAAGAAAAGGCATATAAAATCCATTGTAGCGCGGTACAAATAACAAGGAAAACCAAAAAGCCAGCTCTCTCTCTTCTCTCCCTCTTCTCTCTCTCAGCCCTCATGCAAATAAACTTGACTCCTAGGTACCATGTCTTACTTTCAAATCATCTGAACAGTACCCTTGATTCAATAACAGGATGTTAGCATATCACTGAGTATCTGCCGACTACCTTACTATTATCAAAAGTAATATTATGCCTCTTCTACTTTGCTTTCATGAAGTTTGGTGTCTTCCCTGAGACTACAAATATTGGTTCTATACGTCATAACCTGAAGAAAAAAAGCAGGCGCTTGTTTTTCCTGTGAACAAGCATCTCGTAACTTTCAGGGATATCATTCTCATTGTTATTGGGTGAAGCTGTGTAGGTTGTTGCCAGTGACAAAAGGTTCAGTAAACGATGAAACATTTAGAACATCATAAATCATATTTTTCTTTTTGAGTATTATGTCTTTTCTTCAACTTCTGTAAATGTCGCTAATAAATTTAATAGCACATAGGATTAATTAAAGGAAAGAGGCATATAATTAAAATCCATCGTCCATACGGCACTCCGGTACTGAATCATGTCTTTAATGTATTGTATCATTTGTACATAAAAACACGAGAAAAACTGAAAAATCTCCCTCCCTCCCTCCCTCCCTCTCTCTCTGAATAATCTTAAGTCCTGGGCACCATGCAATGCTGCATTTTTTTTCTTCTTCTTCAATTAATCTGAACACCCTTGACAGCAAAGTAAGAAGATCTTAGCATACTTGACCTTTAGTTTATTGTTATTTGAGTATCTGGTGACTAACTTGCTATTATCAAAAGTGATGCCATGCCTCTACTATTGCTCTATAAAACATAGGCATCTGTCCAGGGATCTCTACATTTGTAGATTTTGTATGTCATATTGTCATGTAACCTGAAGAAAAAAAGCAGCCGTTTGTTTTTCCTGTGAACAAGCATCTCGTATCCTTCAGGAACATCACTCTCATTGTTATTGGGTGAACCTTTATAGGCCTTTGCCATTGACAAAAGGTTCAGTAAATAGTGAAACATTTAGAACCTTATGATTATGAATTAAAATTTTCTTTTTTATTACATGTATTTGTGTATGTTAAAAATTGCAAAAAATCATGTGTGATTACTTAAGAAAGGAGGCATATAAATCCTGGTGCACTCTGAATCAAAATATCTTAATTGATTATAGCATTTGTGCATATAGCACGAACGGGACCTGACCCCCTCCCTCCTCTCTGAGCCCCCATCAGAATAATCTCAGCCATCAAGGATACAAATCTCTTTTGTTTTTCTCTTGAGTAGATGCACGCCAATTTATATCTCAACTCACTGACTACCGTATTAGCATCTCATTGTGGAATCATTTCACTTTCATTTTTTGTTCTAATAAATGACTTTCCATCAGTCTATAATAAAACATAATCTCTATTGAGAATTTGAATTCCATTTTTTATTTTAATTTCATCATCTATACTAATAATTCAGTGTAGTGAGAGATTGCTTTTAAGTTCTACAATTGGTTATGCATATAATTGGCATAGCGCGAGATATTTGAACATTCTGTCTGTCTTAATGAGTTATACCCTGAACTAGTTTCTTGGGTAATATTGAGTTCAAAACCAATCGGGTTTTGAACTCGAAAACTGAAACCCAGCACTTAGTTTGAAGAATACCATTCGTATTATCATATGCGATCAAAACTAAATTTTTGTTGTTGAACCTTATTCTTAGTTTAAGTTACCTTGATTTTTAATTTTTATAGATAATTGAAAGAAACACACAAATGTCATAAGTATTTTAATTCAATGATTTAATATAAATTATATATACATATATAGCCATGTCCCGGTATCCTACATTTTACAAATCTGCCGTGTCCCTTGTCCATAACCATGTCCGTGTCCACACCCGTATCCGTGCTACCTAGTCGGCTTCGTTTTTTGCTTGTTCTTTAGGTCCTCATTTCAGTTGCTGTCCTGTGAGCAGAATACCCGGGAAACTGCTTTCGCAATCAGGAAGTTGCCTTTGAACAAGGCTAAAAAGGTACCTTGAAGATGTTATTGCTCACAAACAAGCCATCCCCTTTCGAAGGTATTGTGGTGGTGTTGGTCGTAC
>JBAKGM010000412.1:13567954-13580212 GCA_037177215.1 Asparagus racemosus | reverse complement strand
CATAAACTCAACCCCGCCAATTCGATGATCATTGCTCGGTGGTCCATAGACGACACTTCCCAGGCGCAGGCAAAGAACCCACGCAAGCAGGAGCACGCTACGTAGTGACTTCTGTACGTGTTTTGTAAGAGAGTGAGATCATTTTCTTTGTATTAGAGAGAGTTACACGTGTAATCTTTCATTTATTTTCATTTTGAAATGTTTTGAAATGGGAACTGCAAAGAAGCCTCTTCTTCTCGGCGGAAACATAGGAGAAAATGCAAATCACCATTTTGTTAGGGTGAAGTAGGAGAGAGGAAGTTATTAGGCGAGTCACAAGCATCTTAAGACAGCTCAGGACAGATATCGCAGCAAGGCAGATACAGGTAGAAGACCTTTAGAATTCAAAGTTCGAGATCACATATTTCTTAGGATTACACTGACTAGTGGAGTTATTTGATTTGGTGCTCGTGAGAAGTTGAGTCCACAGTATATTAGACTATTTGACATTATACAACGAGTAGGTAAGATAGCGTACATGCTAGCATTGCTACAATCTTTACAAGGTGTGCATAATGCATTCCATGTGTCGCAGTTGAGGAAGTATGTGCCCGATTAGAATAAAATATTAGATCATTTAGAACTAATGATCGGAGTGAACTTATATTGCACTCAAATCCAATTTCAATTGTTGATCGAAGGGAAAAGCACCTCGAGAATATGGTCATTTCTTTAGTGCTTGTGCAATGGAATCCATACTCATCAGTGAAGCTACTTGGGAGCGAGAGGATTTGACGGTGGAGAAATATCTAGATTTGTTAGTGGTACATATCTACTATATTTAGAAATTTTGAGGGCAATTGGTTTTGGGGGGATGTAATGCTTGGATTTTAAATTAAATTATATACATAATTGTGGGGATTTTTACAAATTCTGTTATTACTTCTACTGGATATGATGAAATTCCCTTACGTATAACTTTATTAGAATGAGATTCATGAATTAGTCATGAATTAGACTTAATAGTAAAGGGGACTGACATATATAACTCTGAGGATTGTAAGAATAAAAGAAGTAATATTTGCAAACAAGTCGAATACCCATAAATACGCATATCCTTAGAGTAGGAATTCTATAGCAGTGGATAGCCAAAGAGAGATAAGATTCAGAAGGAGAAAATGATCTTCAATTCATTCGAGGGTTTTCTCCATTTGTTTAATCTTTATATGGGGTTTTCTCGGTATGTATCTTCTTTGAATCGAATTTAAAGCCTAGAAATTTGTGCAAATAGTGTAGGAATGTTAGATGATATTTTTTAGATCTTAGATGCAAGTAAATATTAGATCTATTAAGTTTTTACCCCTATGCAATCAATAGAAACTGAAAAATATGCACAAAACCTACATGAAACCCTTGTTCTTCATATTTATGTTTGTTTGTAACCCCCGGCATCGTCGAAATTGAAAAATAATTCTATAATTGATTTTTTGATAATAAGATATGAATACTTTGGTTTATTAACTTAAGAAATCTCTACATCTTAGTTACCAAAATGGACGTTTTTACGAGGGTTTATCTGCTAAAAGCTTAAATGAGTTTTAAGTTAAAAATGGTCAAACCGTTAGTCAACCATTAAGTTAAAAATATCCCTATATAAAACCTAATAACCCTAGAGATAAGATTTTTTAGATTTTTGACACCTACAAGGCCTGCCAAACCGGGAGGAGGAAGAGGAGAGCTTTTTACATACCGTCCGTCAGCTTTGTGATGTTCTTTTTGTGTAGAAACGCTTTCAAGCAAGTACCAACTTGCTCTCTATCACCTGTGATTCTTTAATATGTTTATATTTCTTGTGATAAATGTATTTTGATCATCATGGTTACTTATTATCTTCTCTTTAATGTATATTCGAGTTCATATCGATATTTTGATATTTTGGCGTAGAACATGCACGTATATGGTTTTAACCTGAGAGCTATAGAAATGTGATAAAAATCTATAGACCACATTTCATGTGTTAGATGATAATAGTTTTAAGTGTCATAAATTTTTTTTTCATGAATATGGTGAGGTTTTGACATTTCGATAAGTTTTTAGAAAACCCTACAACAACAACAACATCATACCTTTATCGTAAATGTGTGGGTTTAGCTACATGAATTCTATTTTTCCATTTCATTCTATCATAGGGCATCTCCTCTGTTATGTTAATCATAATCAATTTCTTCTTAATTGCTTCTAACTAAGTTTTTTTAGGTCTACATCTAGATTTCCTAGCCTCATTAACTATACTACTATCACTTTTCCTAACCAGTGCACTAAGAGGTTTCTGTGGTACATGATCATCACATTACACTTTTATACTCTAATTATCTATTTTATTTGAATAAATATATCACTAATAATATGTTTTTCTCTTAATTTAAAGAAAATAAAGAATTAATGAATAAGAGCCCAAAAGAACTAAATTTTCTCACTATTCTACTACTTATTGGAGCCCAATATCAAGCCAAGAGGAGGCCCACAAAAGTTCGAGGAATAAAAAAAATCAAGTCAACAAGTCAACTAAGAAATCAATTCTATTAGAAATTAATCGGTTCACCAACTGATTGGCCAATCGGTCCACTAACTGATTGGCCAACAAATAAGTTCATAATAGAAACAGTAAATGACTAAGATTTATTTCTTAGAGTCCAAGGCTAATTTAATGGCTCTAGTATCTTGCTATAAACTATAAATAGGGGTAGAGGGTAAGGGGTTTGAGTGTGAAAAATTTTATAAATCCTTTTTGGAGAGGATGACTTTTAATTAGGCCTTCTAAATTAAAAACTTTTAAGTTTTCATTGATAAAAATTTTTATTCCTCCTTTTTAATTTTATTTATTCTTCTTTATTAAAGAAGATGAAGATTTGCTTTCAAGGGGCCAACCCCTTGCAAGGTAAGTTTTAATTTTCTCTTTTATTTTCTTATTTTAAAAATTTATATTTTAGGATTTTTTTATTTTTATGTCGATAAATTAAATTTATTTCATGCCTTGTAGTGTAGATTTACTTTTATGCACTTTTATTATTTTGCTGCTTAGATTTACTTTCATGCTCTTTTATTATTTTGTTGCTTTGTAGAATTTATTTTCTTGCATTTTTCTTTTTATAGTGTAGATTTACTTTTATGCTCTTTTATTTTTATTAGTTAGATTTCATTTATGCTCATAGTTTCGATCTTTATTTTCTTGATCTTGTTCTTATATTTGTAGTTAGTTATTTGTTTTTTTTCCTTGTAATTTAGGTCTCCTTCTTTTATGCTTTTTAGTCTTGATTTTATTTTTTTAATTTTAATTTATAAAATGAGTAACTAAATCTTGTAGAAATTCTAGAATTGTATGAAACTAGTTTGATTTCTTTTATGATTCTCTCTTTGTGCTCAAAATGATTATGCTCAGGGTAATCAACTAGAGAACTAATTAGTAGACGAAGAATTTGATAATCTATACTTATATGAAGTGGTTTGATAGGTTATGCTTATGAATTCTAGAATTACTATATAGTTGCTTATTTTTTTCATGAATGAAACTTTTACTTGGATGATAATTTGATAGGTTATATTTTTCTTAAGTGGTTTGATAGTCTATGCTTAGTAAATCTAAAGTAAAATGTGATAAAAGAGAGTAGTTCATAAATCCTAAATAAAATTAACTAGTGGATTGAATTCGAGATTCCCATCTTCTCTACTTAATTTCCTCCATCTTTTACTTATTTTAATTTTTCTCTTTTTGATTATTTTTTTCTCTTCTTGATTTTGTTCTTTTCTATTTTCTTTATTTCTCTTCCTTATTTATTCTATATTTTCTTTTATTTGTTCACTCTCTTTCTCCCCTCTCGTTCTAGTTTTCTTTTATTTGTAAAAAATCATACACTCTCTATATCTCTACACTTTTGCTCCTCTTTATCCACACACATTTCTAAGATCCAATTTAGAATTTTGCCTACACACCTTCCTCGTGGGATCGACATTGTAACTATATACTATAACTTGATAATTGTCCTCTTGTAACTTTTAGCAAAATGTTTATTATGCGCCCCTGTCAATAAATGGTCAAACCATCTTAATCGATTCTCTCCCATTTTATCCTCAATAGGAGCAACCTCTAATTTACTATAGATGTACTCATTTCTTATTCTATCTTTCAGTATACCACAAGACCATCGCAGCATTCTCTTTTCTGCTACACTTAGTTTTTATACATGTTATTTTTTAATTGCCCAACACTTTGACCCATAAAGTATTGTTGGTCTTATAACTGTCTTATTAAAGTTTCCCTTTAGTTTTATTGGTATATTATGATCACATAAGACTCCTGAAGGACTCCTCCATTTTAGTCATCCCAATTTGATTTGATGGATAACATCATCCTCAATCTCACCATCATGCATAATAATTAATCCTAAATAGAAAAAATAATTACTTTGAGATATTTCTTGACCATCAATATTTACTATAGGCACTTTTCTTTTCCTAGTTTTACTAAAAATGTACTCTATATATTCTATTTTTGTTCTGCTAACTCTAAAATATTTAGATTCAAGAACTTGTCTCAACCGTTCTCCTTCAGGAATTATAATTCTTCTAGTTTTGTCAACTAAGATTATATCATCTATAAATAGTAACACACCCCATGAGATTTCATTTTGAATGTACCTAGTAAGTTCGTCAAAACCGTAGATTGTGAAAAATATTATTTTTGTAAATCAACGATCCATGTTAAAATTTCTAACCATGACATAGATATGAGAAAATCCTAGTTGAATTCTAGCAAAATCTACTGAAATTCTAGATTCAGACATCTGGTCACATATTTCAGACGTTTGGATCACAGTTCATACATTTGCATGAAATTTCATATGTCTCTGAATTTTTTTCTGAAAGTTGGTTCTCTGTCATTCGAATATCAAACATCTGGACCAAAATGCAAGACATCTGGTCCACAAATTAGATGTTTGATCCACAAATTAGACATATGGTCAACAATTCAAATGCTTGGTGCGAGAGTTCACACACCTGAAAACATGCATTGCCTGCTTTATTTTGTTCTATAGTCGTTTGAACCCACAACTTGTAGATCTTGGAAAAACTACTTTAGGTCTCAAGGTGTGGCAGTGCTGATCTTGGAAAAATGTGTAAAAACATGGTAAACTTGTTCCTATAACATTTCCAAGGAGTTACAAAGAGACTGGAGCTGAAATAGTGAAGAAACGATGTCGTAGTAGATCAATCATGCATGATCAATATCAATTCAGCCATCTTCTTGAATCAAATTCAAACATCTGGTCATGTGACATCAGACATCTGGTTGAGCATTAGATGCCTAGTCGAGCGAAGTAGCCATTTGATCAGAGTTTGATAGAAACTCAACTTTTACTTTTGGTTGTCACAAATGTCCGAACTTTTTAGGAGACCTCTGGTTTGGGATTTTTCAAACATTAGGAAATATTATCACCTGTCTAATTTGTTTTGATTTCATATTATTTCTCTTTTGATACGTAGCTTAGTTAGTTTTGATTATTTACCTATTTTAAGCAGTCTTTAATAGAATATATGATTATTTGATAATGTAAGAGTAGTCCTATGAGATACCTACACAATATATAAATTGTTTTGATCACTTGAATAACTTGGCACATTGTTAAATGAATGTAGAACTCACTTCAAGGTGAATGAACGATAATATAAATATCTTTATGAATTGAAATGTGCTAGAATTGACATATTAGGACTTACACCGTAATCTTTATATAGGTAGATGGATGTGGCCACCTATATCTTAGACTATGGGCTTGTACCCTAATTTAGTTAGTCCAAATTCATGAATTGATTAGGCAGCTCATCCCTGAATTGGACCATTCTGGTTAGTGCTAACTAGATTGTGTGAGGTTACCATAGGATCTGGATTTTAGTCCATAATATTACATGTACAACTTAAATAACCGCGATGTTTGGGGGATAAGTAATGAAATGAATAGCAGCTTAATGTTGGTTTGTTGGCCGGAGTAGTCTAATATGAGTGCCTATCTGATTATTATGAGTTATATATGTGTAACCGCCTTAAGAAAACCGACTTAATTATTTCATATCCAGATAAGAACGCCTTTAATTTCTTTAATATGTTGTTTATGATTTTATATATGTTGCGTGCACAACACTATATACTATATCATTTTGAGACTTATGATCATTTTAGTTGATTCTTATTTTTATTCTTGTCTAGCTGATAAGATCATAATTGTAATTGTGCAGCTAACCCTTGTTCTTGTAGTTCTCTAATTCTCGTGGCTACGTCTAACCCTTTTGTGGACTCATTTCTTTAGGTAATGAAGTGAGTCTAATTGCAGCGGATCAAGCATATCTGAATAAGCAGATTATGAGGAAGTAGTTGTGCTATGCAGTAGCTTCTGTAAATAATAATTATATTATTATTTATTTTCAGTAGATACTTCATGGTATCTCTTTCAGACATTTATCTAGTATTTGATGGTCATATCCGGGCTAAGACTTGTATTTATTTCTGGATATTAAAGTATATCTATCTAGTGGGTTTGGAAGTTTGGACAATTGATATATCTCTTCTTGTTTCTGTTTTGATTATTGCTATGATGTTGATGTCGATGTGATGAGACTTATACTTTCATGTACATTTTTATTATGAGTGGTTGTGAATGTATAACAACATATATTAATGGGTATTTGTAGAACACTTGTCGTTTTGGTTTTATAAATTTTCTGCCTACTAGGTCATTATTCGTGAGCGAGCCATGACAATTGCAAAACCTATGTATCTTTTCTATTTTCATAATTTTTTGAGTAATTAAACTAAAATTCTAATAAATTTTAATATTTTTCAGCAAATCTCAAAAGAATTTTAAAACTATTATTAACCACCTAATAACATTAGGAATTTAAAAAACCCTAAAACTATTTTAATTTTTCACACTTAACTCTAATAATGGTGTTACTCCATTAATTTACATGGCCAAAACTATCCTCAAGGCCAATGACAGAAAAAAATAGTTTTTTACCCTACAAAAGTTCTTAAAATTACGTAAAAGCCCTAATATAATAATAATTTTGTATAGAACCAATTGAAAATTATTAATGACCAACTAAAAATCTAAAAATTATAAAAGAACACATTAAAATATGAAAATTATAAAAAGCCCAATGAAAAATAAAAATAATACAAAAAATCCCTAACATCTGAAAACTATAAATGACCTCTTGAAAAATTAGAAATTACAAAAATGTTGTGAAATATCTCCCAAGAAAAAGTTATAAATACCATGAAGATTCTAAAAAATTAGGAAAATACAAAAAAGTTCCTTTAAAATCTAAAATTTACAAACACACCCAAAAAAGTTATAAATATCTCCCTTTAAAATTTGATAATCATAAACAATACCCTAAAGATTGTAAAATATTATCGATTCTTAAAATATAAAAATTAAAAACAACCCCAGAATGTCTAAAATTACAAACAACCTTTTACAAAATTTGTAAAATGAAAGCAACCCCTTAAAATTCAAAAACTATAAATCAATCCCTAAAAATTTTGAAAGTTTCAAACACTCCTTGAAAATATAAAATTGCAAAAAGGAAGGAATTTTTGTAAAATTCAATATAGAAAAGCAATCAAATTGAGATAAAAACCAATATGTATAGATAGAAGAAATTAGATCGATCCATTTGAGCATGAGCTTAACTTTTTATATATAATGATAAATTGATGGCTCTCCTAAAGGAACAAAAACATGATATGTGTCATCTTAATGCATGACATGTGTCATATGAAAAAAATACCACATGTTTATCTATCTTATCAAAAATGAACATGTTAACACCTAATTCTATCTTCAGCTAAGAATCCTAATCAAATTAAAACAATCCACTTTGAATATTTTTATTTACTTCAAATCTCCACATATTTTTTAAAATACAGATTTAATTTAGCAAAAGATCCTCAATGAACCAATTTTACCTTTCAAAATTGCGTAAATCACAAATCTTTGATTTAGGTAAAGTTCACTTTAATTGATAGGATTAGAAGTTCCCAAGAATTAGAATAATTGGATATCTTTCTACTAACAAAATAATGACCTTTTAACAACATATGAATAGAGAGAGAAGCGACATAAGTAGAGAGAAAGAATATAGAGAGAGAAACGAGGAGAGACATTGACTAAGGGGGGTTATATGATAATCATCCAAAATTAAGGGGGGTTTTCTGATATCTTGCCTTTGAATTTTCAAATTATTATCAAATCTAGGGAAATCTCCAAATTTGAATAAAGATTAAAAAGGCATATTGATACATTTATGAGACATCGTTTTTCAAATCTAGGATATAAAATTTTAAGATTCATATTTCAATATTCTAATTTGATTTTTTTAATACCTATGAAAAATTCTTTTTTATTTTTTTAGAATTGAGAATCTCTCTATTTTACGCTTTTCATGTAAGAAAATTGTTTTTGGTTCAACATTGCAATTTAACTTTTTAATTACTAATGATATATTTTAGTTTTTGTTATACTTTATTCTAATTATTTATTTTAGTAAAACAATAACGAAAAAGTAGAGAAAGAGGACTGATATCAAAGACCTTGAAAGTACATTATTTTTATTTTCATAGTTCTAACTTATATTTGTCATTAGTATTAACCCTATTTTACATATTACGAGAATTTCAAAATCACTTGAGATTTGAAAACTAGAGGGAAATGATATTTTAGGTATCTTTATTTTTTTAGTTAATATTTTTAGAAAAATCTTAATTAAAATATAATGATCTAATAATGTAATGTTATTCTAATGTGTTTCTAATACATGAAAGACTAAATTGTAATATTTTTAATTTATTAATGTTTAATAAAATTTTCATTTTTGTTAAGGTTATGTTTAAATTGTAATATTCTTAATTTATTAATTTTTAATAAAATTTTCAGTTTTGTTATGATCATGTTTAAGGCTTACATCTGGGTAGGGTTGGATTTGGGTTAGGGTCGGATTTGAGGGTTTATTTATTTATACCCCGGATTTGAATTTTTTAATGTATTTGAAATAAAACAAAACCATTAATGAGTAAACAATATGGTCCTTAATTGATCAATTTTTAATAAAATGTTTTTATTGTTATAGTTAGGGTTAGGGTTTGTATATGGGTTGGATTGGGTTGAGTTTGAGTTGAGTTTGGGTTTAGGGGTTTATTTATTTCTTTAGTATTAATGTATTTTAAAAGAAATTATAAAATAATGCAAATATGACATATCATATCCGAAGTCTTTACGTGCCTTCTATAGAGTTATCAAAGTGTCAAAACACTTTGAATTTTTGAAAAGGGAGGGAAATGATAATTTTCAGCTATTGTTTCCCCCTTATTGTTTATATTATTTTTTTTGTTAATTGTTGCAAATATCAAAATGATGAAAAGAAGTAGAGAATAATGATTGTGTGTGTGTGTATAGGAATTTTTTAATTTCCATTCTTTTAGTACTTGAATATGATTTTATTTTTTAATTCTTTGCATTCTTAAAAATGAAAAAGTGATAAAAAGATTAAGAGGGAATTTAAGCTATTAGAGAATGCAAGAATAACATTTTTACGTTCATTCTTTTAGCATTGTAATTTGTTTTAATTACTAATAAAAAATAATTATTTTATGATTAATAATCTCTCTATTTTACTTTGTTATATTTTTTATTTTATTACAGATGAAAAAATGTTATTCATAAATTATATATTAAATTACACTATTTACATTATATAAACATAAGTTTAAACAATTTAAATAACTTTTGAAGAAGATATTAATTTTGTAGTGCATAAATTACATAATGATAAGAATTACACTCAATATTTTTCTAATAAAAATAAAGTTTGAAACTATTTAGAGGAGTAATTATAAGGAAGATCATGATCAACTTGAAGTTATTTTCATATCGTGCATTTCAGTATATGCCATTTTGGAATAAAATTAGATTAAAAAAATTTACTGAAAGGTATATGAGTCTTTATACTCATTTCAGCATGTTGTTGATACTAATATAAGTTTGATATTAGAACAAGTATATGAGTCTTCCAGATTATTTATAAGATAAATATCAAATCAGTGACATAAGGTCGTGCTTAGCACAAACTACAATACTAGTTATATATAATGAGAAACTGTTGGCTCACCTAAAAGCATAAAAAATTGACATGTGTCATCTAAATGCATGACATGTCTCAAATTAAAAAAATATTCATGTGCCCTTCTATCCTATCAGGCATGTGGACACCTAAACTTACTTTTACTTAATTAAAAATCCTCATCAAGTTAAAACTTATCTATAACTAAAAAATTCTAATAATTAAATATTTGATAATCCTAATTAAATTAAAATTATCTATAACTAAAAAAAATCACATAATCATATCCCTCCTTTACATATAAAATTGGTGAACCACTTATAAAGCCTCAAAAACCTGTCATGTGTGAAATGCCATGTGTTTTATCTATCCTACCAAAAAATAACATGTCAACACCTAAGGAATTCTAAAATTACAAATGGTCTGCTAATTTAATATATCATATTATAATATTATAATATATAATTGGTATGGACAATGCACGTGGTGAGAGGGTATAATGGTCATGGGAAATCTTATGTTCTTAATACTAAGGATGGTGGAACTTCCTACTATATATTTTGGGAATTAGAGGAAAGTCTTAATCTCATTCGTGCCCTAATCACGAGCAAATCAAATAGGAGCATTGATTCAAATCTTAGGGCATTGAACTTCCAAATCATATTTTCCAAACAATCCCTAACACTGCCCTCAATGTGCAACATAGATATTGTCGAAGCCAAGATATTCAATGAACGTATAGAAAATCTTTAGAGATGATGTCGACCATACATGAGAAGCACAAGTAGAGGAGGTTGATAAGACTGCAAGTGAGAAAAGAAGGCTGACTAGACTACACACGAAAAAGAAATTCAATGAGGTTACACATGAGAAGAGGTTGACATAGCGATGCGCAAGATAAAATATCGAAGAGAATATTTGTGAGAAATTGAGATTAGCAAGATGCATGTACGAAGAGAAAGCTTACGGGACTACATGTGAGAAGAGGAGATTGGCAAGGTCTGAGGAGACTTCTAATGTAGCGACGATGAGATCTACGGGAGGAGATTAAAAAGGAAGCGTTAGGATGTTGAAGACACCTAGGAGAATCATAGAGATATTCTTTGCCCAAAGCCCCCTATCGACACCTAGACTAAGTACGAAGAGAGGTCTCTAGGGCCAAAAAAAAGAATAAAAAAAGAAAAAGAAAAAAAAACCCTACTATGATACCATGTAAAATAAGAGAGAGATATTTCCTATTGATCAATTACTAGAGAAGCCTAAGAGGATATTTATCGTTACAATAAGATGCAGACTCAATAAATCTGGACATAATTAATAAGATCTCAAAATATTATGATAGAAAAATTAGATAATAACAAATAACAACTTGAACTTCCAAATCATATTTTCTAAACAATTTCTAACAAGTTTTCAATATTAACAAGTTTTGAATATTGTGAATAGGCCCTTAATTCATCTCTACTAAAAAATATCTTTCATATAACTTTGTGCAATCAATTTACTTTGCAATAAGGAAACAGCATGAACAGCAAGATTGAACAAATAGAAAACATAACAAGATCCTAGAAAAGTAAATACCAGGCATAAAGACACAATTTTACGTGGTGCAAAATTTGCTTAGCTCCGCATGGAGGGATTGAGTCTTCTTTATTCCTATAGATTATACAAGATTTGGTCTTTCTTGCGTTCTTCAAGAAACCTCCAAGAAATCATCTATTTATCTTAGTAAAAGTTCCTCACAAAACCCTAGAATTTCTCTCTTTTGTTTCTTCTCTATAACCCTATTCAGCTTTTTTGCAACATGCAACTTCTTTTAGTCTCCTCTAAACCTTAGACTTGGACTCTATTTGGTAGCCTAATGCCATCCTAGTTTTTTATTTAATCAGGATAGGATGAGCCAATTTTGATATGATTTTAGAGTAGAAAATGAGCTAAGAGAATCGTGGTCAGGACTGGTCTAGTTTTTAGAAACACAAAATACTCTAAAACTAGATCATATTTGAACTGGACCTAGTTTTACTGATGATTATCACATTTTAATTACAATTTAATACCCTCATTACCCAGTTTATATGAATAAACATACCACTAATAACTGCT
>JBAKGM010000412.1:13546718-13561119 GCA_037177215.1 Asparagus racemosus | reverse complement strand
TATATATCAATCACTTGAGAAATATTTAGATCAAGAGAAGTTGACAAATTGTTATATACTCTAAGTTAAGTATGAAAAAATTTTATTACTTTAAATAAAGTTCTAAGTTAGAGCTATAGTAAAGTATGCAAATTTGAAAATTATTTCTTAAAAAAATTATTTAGGGTTATTATGAAAGACTAATTTGAGAATAAAACTGACTAAGAATCAGAAAGTTTTAAAAAAATTCATCAAGTAAATCAATTACTAGTTAACTCTATCAAGTTGGCAAGTGACAACATTTTTTTAGGGGAAGGAAAAGAAAGGATACAAGAAAGGATAAAAATAAAGAGAAAAGATGACTAGTCCCCATCCCTAAGCCTAAATTTTACATTGTCCTCAATGCAAATTATATAATGCAAAGAGTAAAGCAGATAGGAAATGAAACATTTACATTTGTTCAATCTTGAACAATGATATACTATGCAATTACCTTGGTATGAAGAGGATGTAGCCAAAACAATTTCTCTCTCTCTCTCTCTCTCTCTCTTTCATTTTTCTCATTTTTTCTTTTTCTTTTTATTTTTTCTCTTTTTTTATTGTTTTTAAATAAAAGAAAAAGAAACTCTCCAAATGAAAGAAGAATATTTTTTTTATTCTTATTTTTATGGTTGATGCATTTTAGACTGATTGTTTCATATCTTCTGGGAACCTAAGTTCATTAGCAAAGAGTTCTTCGAAGCTGAAATTAGTGAAACTTATGTCTAACTCAGTGGTTTTCTTCTTAAGACTTGTTCTGATCCCAACTCCTCTAACAGTTTGATTTCTTTATTAAAGATCTCCTCAAAACAAAGATCTGCCTCAAACTCTTCTTTTAAGTCTTTCCTTGACATTTCCTAAATGAAGTTCACTTCTAGGGGTTGCTCTGATGGGTCACTCGGCTAGTTTCTTAGATTGAAGATATCAAGATCAACATTCCAGTTCTCACATGATAATTTTACTTGATTGGTTCTACAATTAATCAAAGTATTTGATGTGGCAGAGAACTGTCTTCCTATAATCACCAAAATCTGACCCTTGAGAAACGGGCTGCATTTTCAAGAATACAAAACCAATAGGAAATATGAACTCCCTAATCTTATTTAGAACATCCTCTATCTCTCTCTTAGATATCTTCACAGATCTATCAACTAAGTAGAGGGTACATCTAAATGGTTTCAATTCTTCCACTCCTAACTATTGATAGACTGCATAAGGAAGAGGATTTACACTATCTTCTAAGTCTAGAACTATCTTATCAAAGAATATATTTTCTATGACACATGAAGTAGTAGACAACCTGGATCCTTAAATTTCAGAGGCATGGATTTTGAAAGAATGTCACTGATATTAGCAGCTAAAAAGAATTTTTTGGTAATATTGGATGCTCTTTTCTTAGTGTACAAATAATTTAAGAATTTTGTATAAGATGAGAATTATTGGATGATGTCTAAGAGAGGGATGTTGACCTTAACCTGCTTAAATATTTCTAAGATCTTCTCCACTTGGGGATAATTCTTCCTTGGTCTGAGTCTATCTGGAAAGGGAGAAACATGCTTATTATCTAAATTAAGCTCAAGTTTAGTTTCTGGTTTTTGGTCATCAATAGAGGATGGTGATTGCAAGAGTTATCAGAAGGAGGGGATGTTTGTTTAGGTTCAGTAGATTGGATAGAAGAAGGAAAAGCTTGTTCAGGAGGTATTCTAACTTCGTTATCAATATGTTTTTCTGACCTTAATATGTGAATAGCATTTACTTGAGTTAGATTGAATGAACTTGATTTAGTGTCTTTAAGATTTGTAATTGGTTGACTCGAGAATTTTTCTATGTCTCTCTCATAGCACTAGCTAGTTGTCCTAGTTGGGTTTCTGGCCTAGCTATGGCTTTAGTGATGGAATTTGACATTTGAACGATTGTTTACATAAAAAAATTTAGAGTGCTGAATGACTGAGTCAAAATTTTTATAATTTGTGTAGATCCTTTTATCATGGCTTTTAGACCTTTCTCTAAGACACTGAATCATTTCTCATGATTAGAACTCAGTGAAATAAGATTTACAGATTGATTATGAGGAGGCTGATTTTGGTATGGAAGATTGGGTTTTGGTTTATGAAAGTTATTGTTTGTGTTGAATGGATAGGTGTTTCCGTAAGAAACTTGTGGTTTGAAGCAAGAGTGAACTTTGGATTTCCTAAAATTTTTTTCCTGATTCCACACAATGTTCAGATGATTTCTTCAACCCGGATTATAAGTTAGAGAAAATGGGTTATTCCTAGGACTCTGGAATGCATCACTCATCTAACTGAGTTATTTGTTATTTCCTAAAAAAGGACATTCCTCTGAAATATGAGCTGGGGATAGACAATTATGACAATTTGGGGAAGAAACTTGATTGATTTGAGCAGGAGCTTGTTCCTTGGTCTCTATGGCTTCTAACTGACACAGGATTGTAGCCATCTTAGCTTCAGAGGTATGTTGGACTCTAAGGACAATACACTGGATTTGGTGAGGGAACTGATGAAGTTACTTTATCATCACAGTGTTTCCATTGTATGATTTTCTCAGATAAATTTTCTAAAACTTTTCAGGCTTCAACAACATTTTTCTTCATGAAATCTTCTTGGTACATATATTATAGGGATATCTTTAAAAAAATTCAGTCTTTCATAGATAATTTGACATAAACACCATTTTTCTAAACCATGATGGGGATATTGGATAAGAAGATCCTTAAATCTATCAAAATACTTCTAGAATGATTTTCTTGGGATTATTCTATAAGACTGACTATTGTTCCTAAGATTTACCATTTTATGAATTAGGATGAATTTTTTTAGAAAAACTGTAACAAATATATTCCAAGTGGAGATAAAATTTGGGGGCAAGCTGTGAAACTATTTCTTTGCCTTGTCCTTAAGAGCAAAGGGGATAAATTTGAGCTTGATTGCATCCTCAGATAACTCTCTAATCTTAACCATAATACAAACTTCCTCAAACACAGATTTAAAAATATAGATATCTTCAGACTTATTTCATAAGAATTTGAGAAGCATGTTTATGAAGTGAGGTCTAAGCTCATAAATAGCACTATTAATGTAGGTAAGTTTAATACAAGATGAGATTGCATTCCTAGTAGGATAACACATATCTTGAAAAATGGTGGATTCGGATTAGCCATTTCTTGTTCAAATTCAATATGAACTAAATAATTTGTATTATATCTAATCTAAATTTGCACACATCAATGAAAGCTCTTTCGTTATTATTTTTATCAAACCTAAGAAAAAGATCTAAAAAATGAATATTTTTAAAAAAAACTCTAAAATTTTGTTTTAGAAAGGGGGGAAAAACTGAAAGATCTAAAAGAATGTTGAAAAGAAAAAGAAGGAGCAAAGAAAAACCTAGCTAAATAACTCAAAAGACATCCACTTGAACAATTGCCCTTAATTTATAGGGTTAAACCTAAACTCCACTAGATCAGCTTCTAATCGAAAACTTCTATAGTGAAAAGATCCAAGTTCACTTGATCAGTTAGCTAGGTAAGGATAATACTAGAGAGAGGTTGGAGATTGTTTAAAAACCTCTTTTGTTGCAGAGTGCTTTACACAACTTAAACTTTGCCTTAGTGACAAGGGCATAATAAACATGCACTAAAGTTGCAAGAAGATAACTATCAAGTTATAGTGTAGTTACAATATTGATCCCACAAGAAATGTGTACAGAAATTTTTTTTAAGTTGGATCCTAGAAATGTGTGTGAACAAAGAGCAGTGAAAGTGTAGAGACATAGAGAGTATGTGATTATTTACAAATAAAAGAAAACTAGAATAAGAGAGGAGAAAGAGAGCAAACAAATTAAAAAAGGAATAAACAAGGAGGAGAAATAAAGAAAATAGAAAAGAATAAAATGAATAGGAGAAAAATTAAAAAGAGGAAAATTAAAATAAGTAAAGATGGAGGAAATCAAGTAGAGAAGATATGAATCTATAATTGAATTCACTAGTTAATTTCATTTAGGATTTATGAACTACTTTCTTTTTATCATGTTTTACTTTAGATTTATTAATCATAGATCATCAAACTACTAAAAGAAAGTATAATCTATCAAATTATCATCCAAGTAAAATTACATTCATGAGAAGAATAATAACTAGATAATAATTCTCGAACTTAAGCATAACCTATCAAATTATTCAAAATAAGTATAGATTATCAAATTCTTCTTCTACCAATTAGTTCTCTAGTTGATTATCCTAAACAAGATTATTTTAAACATAAGAAAGCAAACCACAAGTTATAAAAGAAATCAAACTAGTTTCACACAATTCTAGAATTTCTACAAGATTTAGTTACTCATTTTGCAAAATAAAAACAAGAATATAAAATCTAGACTAAAAAGCATAAAGAAAGAGATCTAAATTACAAGAAAAATAAAAACTAACTATAAAAATTAGAATAAGGATAAAAAATAAAGATCTAAAGTTTTAGCATAAAGGAAATATACCTAACAAAAATAAAATAGCATAAAATTAAATCTACAATACAAAAAAGAAAAAAGAAAAAAAGAAAACAAGAAAATAAATTCTACAAAGCAACAAAATAATGAAAGAGCATGAAAGTAAATCTACATTATAATGCATGAAAAAAATCTAATCTGCTAACATAAAAAGAAAAAGAAAATAAAATCACAAAACATAAATTTCTAAAATAATAAAATAAAAGAGAAATATAAAAACTTAAATTGTAAGGAGTTGGCTCTTTGAAAGCAAAATTTCATCTTCATTTTCATTAACAAAGAAGAAGAAATAGAAAGTTTAAAAGAAGGAAATTTTTATTTATTTATCGTAAATAAAAAATTTATAATTTTGGAAGGTTTTCTTAATTAATAGTAACCCTCCTCTCCAAGTAGAGTTTTTTCAAAATGTTTTACACTCAAACTTCTCACTCTCTACCCCTAGTTGTGACCTACAACAATCAACAAGAGCTATTAGATTTGACTTGAGCTCTAAGAAATAAATCTGAACCATACACTATTTCTTTTACGAACCAATTAGTTGGCTATTCGGTTGGTCGACCGATTATCTAATCGGTTGGTGAACTAATTGACTCATAACAAAATTGATTCCATGTTGACTTGTTGATCCAATTTTTTTCTTGATCTTTGGTCTTTTATGGGCCCCTTCTTGGCTTAATCTTGGGCTTCAATAAATGGTAAAAAATAAGAAAATTTATTTCTTCTAGGCTCTTATTCATTAATTCTTAATTTCCTGCTAATTAATAAAAAACACATTATTAGTAATATATTTATTCAAATAAAATAAATAATGAGGGTATAAAAGTATAATAAAATATGATGATCAAATACCCCCACACCTAAATTTTTGCTAGTCCTCTAGCAAAGAAAGAAAATGAAAAAAGAAAGAAAATCCTAACTCACTTTCGCAGGAATCACGGTTGTATTTAGCATATATTGCTTCACATTTTTGAATTACAATTAACTTAGATTACAATTCAAAGAAATCTAAAAGAAACAAGAAAAATTTGTAGAGATCTGGGGCTCTTTTCTATGTGCCAATAGAGATTCAGTCTTGTACTTCGTTGATGGTCTGACTAAAGCTTTTGAGTCTTCTGCTAATTAGAAATTATATAAAAAGCTAGAATCCAAGAGAATTGATTGGTTGAAGATGCTGAGTCTTGATCTCAATCAGCACCCATTCCAAGTCTTCTAAAAAAAATGCTAAGTCCCCTCAAATGAGTAACTCCCCTACTCTTATAGGCTAAAAAAGAAAGTTAGTGTCTATTAAATGTGGATTAAATAGGCCATTAATATAGGATATAATGGAAAATAACCAATTCCTTAAAAATAACTCTTAAAACAGTCAATGGTGAGGTTCACCTATAACGGTCAAAGGCGAAGCTTGCTGAGCAATTCTGGGCGAGGCTCGCCTAATGGCTTTGGGTGAAGTTCATTCCAGCAAACTTAGCCAGAATGTGGACAACCTATGTTCTTAGAGATGTGGTTGATGTGGTCAACATAAGTCTTTGGGGCGAAGTTCGCATGAAGCTTGGATGAACTTCGCTATTAGTCGGGTGGGCTTTGATGTGGGCTTGTGCTTTGGCCTACATGAAAATTTCTGCTCATGGGTGTTTACTTCTTGGACTTGGCCTGAGCTTGAGCATATTTTTAACCATCTAAAGACTCTCCCAAAGTTTACGAGATCCTACTTTTGGATTATAATTGGGATCAAAATACTTTGCCCAATAGTTAGAGGTGTATTGTTCAACATAGCTTGAATCGTCTTGCTTGGGCTAAAACATACCTTCATCTATCTACTTGGTTGCTAGAGGTGTGTTGTTGAACGTGACTTCCTTTGTTGTAGACTCGTCTTGATTGGAGGCTCACTAATGTTTGCATTCATCTAACTCTGTGCTTGGAGCAAGATTCATCTGCTTTAACATTGGGGGGAACTTCGGAGGATGACGATGTTCAGTCAACCCTGAGTTTTGGTGAAGTTCATCTAATCTTGGTTGTGTGAGTGAAGAGCGCTGGTTAGCGAGGGTCACTTCATTTTGGTTGTTTTACCAAGCTTGATATATTTGGATTTGTGCCTTGATTTGTGGCTACTATCTCTCATAACTGGTCAAACTTTAGGCGAGATTCATTGGACGCCCTAAAGTTTAGGCTAGACCTTAGCCTCTTTGTTCTGTCCAATCACTTCTAGTAAGAATTGAATTTTGATTTTTGGTAAGCCTTCCTCGACTCAAGCGGAGATGATCTTTGGTAGAGGAGCTGAAATTAAACAACTACATCAGAGCTAGTCCAAATGAAGGGCAATTCTATGGAGGAAGTCCATATACTCTGCTAGCTAGTGAACCTGCTTCAGGCTGAAAAGGAAATGCTTGAGCAAACTCTCAAGAATAAGTCAAAAGTGTTCCATGAAGTGGTCTATGCTAGGGACACATGGAGCTTTGAATGTCATGCTCTGTGTAGAACTATTCGGAGACTAAGATGGCACCTGAAGAAAGACCCGTGGAGCTCCACAAGTAAAGACTCTGAAAGTGATTAGATCTCACAAGTACAGACCTAGAACGTAATTAGATATCGTTCATGTTTCTCGACCTAGATGTTGAATCTTTCTTCTGTGGCTAGGCTTTGTTCTGCAGTCCTTGTTTGATTTGGGGATCAAGAGCTTGTTGGTTCAGTGTAGCTTATTTATGTTCCTTAGTCGTCACACAGTTTAGAAGAATAGGAGCTATTCTTGCTTTTCGCCTCCTTGTTCCTTGACTGTTGTTGTGATTGGAGGAATAAATGCTCGCCATCCTTGTAGTTCAAGAGCATGAGATTTGCTTGTATACAGCCTTTATGATCAATAAAAAAAATTAATTTTTGACTTCTTTCATGTATTTGATCTGTGCATTGTTTACCTTTTGTTCTTTAGGCAAAATTTGAGCTTTGCATGTGATTTGTCGAGAATTCTACTATTTTTGTGAAGTTCACTCAATTCTTAGGTGACGTTCACTAAATCGGCTGGCGAAGCTCATTTAAGCGAAGTTCACGAAATTAGTTGCGCAACGCTCATTCAATATTTGAGCATAGCTCGCTAGACTAATTGGTGAAACTCAATGGGGAAATTTGAAATTTCTTTCAAATATTTGATTTTTGCTCCTAGATTTGGGGCGAAGGTTGCTCGTAGGTGTAGTTTAGCCCGAGATTCTCGGGGGATGTCCGGGGTGAGATATCTGGGTGAAGTTTAGTGCAAGCCTATATATAGACTGTTCATCTTCTTATTTCTTCATCCTGTTTTCAAAAAATCGTAGATCTTCTCAAGCCCCTCTGAATCTTTAAATCTCCAATCTTCTTTCCCATTCAATACCCCCACCAGATGTAAGAACATGGCTAGCGGATCTCACTGACCGAATACGACCTCAGCACCATTAGAATTGGAGATGGCATTAGGTGGATTGCAAACCCATCAATGGCGGTTTCTTTTGATCTCCCTAAAACAGCCCCAATGGGCTTAAATAGTGCTTTCAAGCACTCAAATTTGTTTTAACGTTAGTGGCAAAACTTTTGTGACTGCCTTTATCATCTATGGGTTTTGTCGATGATGCTAAAATGTTTACAGTGGCAATCAATGGCACTTCCCACAACGAACTTCACTTCCCAGGTGAACTTTGCTATTTTAACATCTTTGGCTTTCGTGTGAACTTCGTCCAAGCGAAGTTCGCTAATTGAATTCATTAGATTTCTAAACGAACTTTGCTTGAGTGAAATTCATTGATTTAGTCCATTTGGACTTTTGAGGAAACTTCACCTGAGCGAGGTTCACTGATTTAGTCCATTTGGACTATTGAGCAAACTTTGCATGAGCGAGGTTCACTGATTTAGTCCATTTGGACTTTTGGGAGAACTTCTCCTGAGCGAGGTTCGTTAATTTACTCCTCTTGGGTTCTGAACAGATTTCTTTGATGAGTTGAGGTTTGCGATTGTTGATACGAACTTCACTTGCACCTTCAACACTTAGCCAAATTTTCTAGAGTTTCTAGAGCTAGTATTTAGGATGACCTTCGCTCATGAGCGAGCTTCACCTAGGAAGACCTGGTAAGTTTCACTGGTGGGCTTAAAGTCTTAGTTAATTTTTTGAGCTTTATCTTCTGACTTGTTTTTCTTCCTCTATTATGTAGTAACTTTGTCAAACACGCCTGTTAGTTGCCACGACCACTTTGGGCATATTGGGACTCGTGATCCCCAGATGAGGAATGCTATTAGCGGGAGCGTTCTTCTATTTTTTGAGAACAATAGTCAAGAGAGGATTGATGTGATCCATCTTAGAAATGCTAACACTTTTAGAGAGCTCATCACGGATGATGAATTTTCCATCCTGAAAAAGGACCAGTCGAGGAAGCCCTAATTTCTATTTTGTGACGGTAACCCAGGAGAAACTTCTATATTCAACCAGGGAAAGGAGCGGTGGTACTACATCTAGAAAGACTATCATTTCTAAATACTAGTGATAGAAGGACAAGTATCATTTATGTACTTGCAACATCTCATGGTTCCTCGTTCGATGCACTTTGCTCTCACTAACAAACCAAACAGCGTGATGGTGGGTTTTCTGAAGCACGATGGTGGCTTTCGTCAGGAAGGATGCTTCAGACTCAGTATCGTGCGTCTTCATCTTAGTTTCATCAAGGAAGATGTTCCTATCAATGAGGTTGCCATAGTTCCCAATGTGCTCAGCAATTAATTTGCTGATGTTAATGGCTAGTATGCCGATGATGATGCTAGGTTCCCTGGCTAGATCAGATCGACCGATACAAAATGGTGGGCATGTTTGGTTGTTTACACCCTCACCACTTTTGGAGAGAGTTTGTCAAAGTTAGGGGTTTACTCTGCAGTACGAGCCTCCAATATGGTTTTGATATTTGCCTGTGTTATATAACATTTTGGAGCTATATAATATTGACATTATAATACCTTTTTCATTTTGGCAGGAAAGGTTGGAATAGCTTTGCATGAGATGTTTGAAGTGTCTCGATCGCCAATGGGAGAGTGGTTATATGAAGAGTTCTTCTCTACGAATGCGGAGTTAGCGACTATGGGTCACAATGTTTATCTTAGCAAGGTGTTCTGCGAATTGGTTTACCACTTCTACATCTACCACCAAACAGTTACAAATGCCGCACACAGTCCTCACATTGCACGTGTACCTTAGGACGAGTATCTCTTTCTAATGTGAGTAAATAGGGGAGAGTCGTTCCAATCTCTTTGATCGCTGGTCTTGAGGTGGAGAACAAGATTTTTAGAAATGGTCCCATACTCCACATTGCTGAATCTGATGAGTGCGGGTTTCAAGCAAGGAGTTCTTTTGAAAGCTTCATCATCTGGCTAAAGAACCCATTTCTGCTCAAGCTTTACTCACAGATTTTCTATCAATCTGGTTGAAAAGCTGCATCATACCCTCTTGGCTGAAAGAGTGTATCTCAATTAAAGTGTTATATCCTACAACATTAATCGCTCGTAGATATAGATTGGCTTTGCTTTTCGCTATGGTCAGCTATATCCATCACAGGTTAAGAGAGCTGGCCACGAGGTACTGAAACTAGAAGGAGGGGTGCCAAAGAGAGGACATTCCAGAGTGGAGCTGCCCTACACCTATCTGATGGTGTGGTACATGCTTCACTGTTCTTCACTCATGTCTACTACCATTGAGCTTGAAGAAGGGGTCTCATTGCTACAGAAATATGAGCATTCAAAGTGGATTCTCAAGTACGCTATAGGAATTCACTGAATTGTGCGAAACAAGGATCATTACTACCTTTATTGCTATTTTCCTGATATTGCTGATGCTAACCCTAGAGATGAATTTGAAGACAGTTCTAGTGTGGAAGGATTCACCTGCTTATCTAGTGGTTGCTTCAATTGGTTGGTCAACATCAGGCCAGGTCTTCTTGTTGCTCGGTTGAACAAACCGAGTGCTATATTGAACCCTACTTGCCTTGTCGATTCACATGGCACTTTGGATATGACCAACTATATGCTGGTATTAGAATACAAGGTTATTGCACTCAAGGAGCCTCATTGATAGGGTTCGTGCTTAGTACCACTTTGTCGCTGGGGCTACCAGTGCTCCATTTATCCTGCCTTGCAAAGTTCATAACTGTTACACAACATTTAGATTTTGCAAGTGGTATTCCACGATGAATGTTCCCAGTCTAAATTTCTAAGTGAATAAGACTAGCATGAAATGGATCATTCAAAAATATAAAGAAGCTTCCAGTGCGAGGGAGAAGTCTCCCATGATTCCAATACAAGAGCTAGCGATTGAGTCCATGACTGCTTTAGGTAAAACTTGTTTCTAGCTTTGCGTTGATACGATAGGCACACACTCTGGTGATGTGTACCTTTTGTTGGTAGGTAAGGAGCCTATCCAAGTTGAGCAAGTGGGATTGAACAGCAAAGAAAAGGTTGACTAGGACACCGATACTTACTTCACCGACCCAGATGAAACTAGTTTTGAGGGCAATAAAGGCAGATCTTCCAATGTCCTAGGTATAAGCCTCTCCAATAGGATTTGTGTAATTCCTTTGGTTTGATAACTAACATTTTATTCATCTTCCCATAGATGATGAGCTTGAGCTGAAAGCTGGTACAACAACAACTCTTGTACCTATTCCTACTGATGATGAACTTGAACTGGGGGTTGGTACAGTAGTAACTCCTGTGCCTATTCCTACTCTGAGGCATAGGATGATCATAGAAGATTCATCTGATCCTGAGGATGATGACGTACTAGCTTCTCCATTTCCATAAGGAGCTGGGATGGTGCTTCAAACAAACACCGAACTTCAAGCTGAAGGTGAGCCTGTTGAATTGACTGATAGATTTGTTGAGCCGACGATCACTGCTACTAGTGTTGAAGATGTACCAGAAGATGTAACGACGACAACAACATTAGTTGTATGGCCCTCAAAACCATTGGTTACCACGACTCTATTTTCCTCTGCTATGGTAGATATCTCAAGCGTGTTGGCTTCACTTGTGTCATTCTTCATGCTAGGTGGTAGTTAAATTTAGGTTTTGTCAACTATGTCCTCAATCACTATTGATGCATTAGTGGTATTGACTGAAGCAAGTCCGTTAGCTCATTGCTACTTGGATGAGCTTCGCTACATCTTTAGTGAGCTTCATTGCGGCTTTGGCTTTGGTGAACTTCGCTATGGCTTTGGCAAACTTTACTATGTGTCCCACGTAGACTATTTGGGCAAAGCTCATTTTGGGCGAGCCTCGCTAGAAGTTCACTTTGACTTAATTTTAAGAGCAAGCTTCATTATGACTTGGGCGTTCTTCGCTATAGCTTGGACGAGCTCCGCTGATAAGTTCAGATTTGACTCAGAATCTAACTTAAACTCGCTTATTGACTCGGCCAATTTGAGGACATCTTTTGACTCGGCCCCAAGTCTGAATTGAGGATTGACTCAGACTCAGGTCCTCTTTGACTCGATGCAGTCATGTTTGCATGTGATCCAAGTGAACTTCGCCGTGGCCTACCATATGCTGATGCTTGAGCCTATCTGAAGTATTTAGCCCATGGGTGTTTATTTCTTGGACTAGGACTCAGCATTTGTCCAATAGAGTATATTTTAACCGTCTACAAGACCCCCTAAGTTTTCCTGATCTTGTATTCAGAGTTGTAACAGGGATTAAAATACTTTAGGTAATCGTCAAAGGTGTAATATTTAACATAGCTTTGGTCATCTTTCTTAGGCTGAAATATCTCTATTGGGCTGCTAGAGGTGTACTGTTGAACGCTAGGTTGCATTTTAAAGTGCTTGTTGTTGCGATTCCACCCTATTTTGTGTTTGGAACCCATATTTATAGCGAAACTGCTCAAGCATGTTCGAATGTTTGCATAGCTGTTAGAGCGTAGCTGGATCTTAGCGTAACTACTGGAGTGTAGTGAATGTTGGTGTAACTGTTAGAGTGTAGCCGGATGTTGGCGTAACTATTAGAGTGTAGCCGGATGTTTAGCCATAGTTTATACTCATATTTAGCTGGAGTATTCCATCATCTAAACCAAGCTAGGGAGATTCATAGTGTCCACAGTTTAGGCTCTTGTGTAGTTAGAGTGTAGGAAATAGTTTATGCTCATGTATTTGTTGGAGTCTACATAGTTTAAACTCTTAACGCGTTGGAGCATGGAGAAGCAGTTTATACTTGTATACTCATCGGAGTAAGAGAGCAGTTTAACCTCGTATACCAGTTAGAGGTTAGGAAGCAATTTAACCTCATAATCCCATTAGAGGTTAGGAAATAGTTAAACCGCATAATCCCATTGGAGGTAATGAGAGATCGACAGAGGTATAATATTAACATATCAACTCGAAAGGGGACTGACAGAGGTGTAAGTCTAGGGGTACATACTTTTCAGAGGTGTAGTGTTAACATAATAGTAGGGGAACTTGATAGAGGTGTAATGTTAATCAGTCAACAGAATGAAACTAATAAAGGTGTAATGTTAACATATCAAGTTTGAAAAGTTAGTACCGTTCAGAGGTATAGTGTTAACGTAACAATACTAATGAATTTTAATAGAGGAGTAATGTTAGCATGCCAAAGGGAGTGACCAACAGAGGTGTAGTGTTTAGAAGTGTAATGCTAACTTAACAGTAAAAATTGATAGAAGTGTAATATTAACTGATCGATTTTTTGGGAAAGGCAAATGGACAGAGGCGTAATGTTAACCAATCGAATCTAAAAAGACAAGTCGACAAAGGTGTAATGTTAACCAGTTGATGAAATGGTCTGATAGAGGTGTAATGTCAACCGGCCGATCACTAGGGGTGTAATGTTAACCGGTCGATCACTAGGGGGCAAACCGTTCAGAGGTGTAATGTTAACATGACGGTAGTAATGCATTTGGAGTCAACCAGAGGTATGGTGTTAACTTGATGACTCGTTGGGGATTTTAATTAGGATGTAAGATCAAGATGATCAAGAATTACGATCAGAGGTGGAAACTTAAATGTGACTGATATCTCTGTGGGGAGGTGAAATTGGTTAGAATCAAGGAATATTTCTTGAGAATTTTCCTGTTGATTGGCACAATGAGTCTATTGCTGTTTCGGTTAATTAGGCGATAGCCTCCATTTGAGTAGATTGTCTCTACTATAAATAGGCCTTCCCATTAGGTTAGAATTTTCCTCTAGTCTTAAGCATCATGACCATGGGTCGATGAACGACTAAGACTAGGTCATCTTCTTTGAAGGATCATTCTCTAACTCTCCTATTAAAGTCTCCCAAAATCTGTGACTGGTAGATCTCGATTAATTGTTGAGCTTGGAGTCTAAGCTCATCCAACGCGTTTGGTTCTTAGAGATGCTTTTGATGATGTGCTCCGGTCATCATCTCTTTAGCAATAGCGATTCTCAATGGTAGCATCCGAATCTCCAATGGTATCACGACTTCGCCTTCGTCAATAGTGATTCGCAATGATGGCATTGTTTCGGGCTACATAATTGATGTAGAAGCCTTCAAAAGAATGAGCAGGTTTCATTGCTGCTTCATGGTATGGTAGGAGAGACCGTTGTGCCGGACATCATTTCCCCCTAGATTTGATTGACGATCAGTCATAGGTTTCACAATATTTAGCACCCAGATCTTAGGTGAGTTGTAGGCCAATTATGAGTGTGTCATACTGAGCCACGTTACTAGGATAAGGCTCGGTCAATGGATATGTCCAAGGAATGACATGGCCATGGGGAGTGAAGAGCACTACCCCTACACTTGTGACATTAACTCCTTTGTGGCTTCGTTGTGATGCATTGTTGAAATAGAGCTCCCACACTTGGTAGTCTGAGGCGATGTTCGATTCAGACACCTT
>JBAKGM010000412.1:13498634-13525817 GCA_037177215.1 Asparagus racemosus | reverse complement strand
AGAGTTGAGTCATTTGGGCTTTTATTCATTAATTTCACCATTAACCTGCAAAATAAGACAAAAACAATTATTAGTGGGATATTTATTCATATAAAATGGATAATGAGGGTATTAAATTGTAATTAAAATGTGATAATCAATAGGTGGAAGGGCATCGTGGACATTTACTGTAATGTTCTAATACTATACCACTTTATAGTGACATGTTTTCAAACATGACATATGTATTAGGAATGTTAATAATAAATTAAACCAAATAAATTATTAAAAATTTAACTCATTATAATCCTCAGGATTATTATATCACAGGACTATAGTGAGTTAAATTAATCCCAGGATAAAACTAATCCCTAATCCAAACATAGCCTAAGTACATTGTCTATTTTTTATGGCCGCGTTTGAGCCCAAACTTGTATTTATTATTGAATATTGAAGTTATCTATCTAGTGGACTAGGTGCATTAGACAATTGATATATTTCTTTCTTGTTTCAACTTGATATTATTGTGATGTTGATGTTATTATGATGAGACATGTACTTTTATGTATATTATAGTGTGCGTGATTGTGGATGTATATAACAAAACAAGGTACAGGGTATTTACAGAATACTTTATATTTTTGGCTCTATAAATATTCTGCCTACTAGGTCATAACCCGTGAGTGGGGCATGATAAAAAGGGCACAAGGTTCATGATTTGAAAGTCACATCAGTAGATGGGAGTTCTAATTACACAAGACATCCCCTTCGGAGCTAGTTGTCAGAGCTAGTTACCGAGTTTTATTTAGCTTGGAGCAATGACTACATTATCGTATTACTAGGTTTGAGTTAGTGGGAGCACTTTATTCGTCGCCTTGGTTAGATTAGAATGAGATTGTTGTATATTTGTATGCTGAAGTAACCGAAGTGGAAACCCCACGTTCACTTTACCTATTTACTATCAACCAAACTAGAGGTCTGACATGGCCACTTTACCTATTTACTATCAGCCAAACTAGAGGCCTGACATAGCACATGAGGTGCGGGCTAGTCGGAAGACCCTGAGCATATCATGGGGGGGCTATGGTCAAACATGTTTATTAAACGTTGATGGAACTTGGGTTTGTACAGTATGCATTTAATGATGTATGCTCTTAGGGAGAGAGAAGTAATATTGTAGCATGTTGCCATATGACGCGTGCTTGGACTTGGTGTAAGGAGGTCGAGGGATAGATCCCTGCTTCCTCACTGTGTGAGCCCTTATCGACTGCTTCCTCACTGTGTGAGCCCTTATTGATAACTACTAGTGATAGAGGGCAGTCACTGTATCTTTAGAGACACTGTGTTATTTGGGAAGGCTATTATGAGCTTTTGCTAATTTGGCTAATATTTGCGGCTACGGATGAGACAATATCTCACACATGGAATAGTGTCAAAAAAGTGAATAATTAACATAATCAATTGTTTAGGGCCAGAGGAAGATCAATTGCCATGTCTACTGATTTCATCGCTTGGCCAACTCTTATATACATTGGGGACATGATTTAAGAGTATGATGAATTGATGGTAGAGTATGAGGAATTGATGGTAGACCGTGGTGTTCATGTGCACTTCATCGTGGTATCCATCGTACTTGAGTATGCATGGTTGATCAAATTGGCGCATGAGATACTACATACTTACATGATTTGTTGTGTGTTTTTCTTTTTGAGAGATCCTGATATCAGTCTTAATGAATCTGGTGACAAAGCTACCTGCTTGTAGATTCTCAACAGTCCACGCCGCACAACGATGTATGGACATACATTTGATAAGGAAGGAGATTCTCAAGGAGGCTTTGACTCAGGGAGGCAGTGACTCAGGGAGTCGGCTTAGGGAGCTATAGACAACACCCACTCATTTGTGCGAATGGGAGGATGTTGGTATGTAGACCCGACCAACTGAATGGTTGGGTCACCTAGTTCAGTTTATATAGGATAATTAAGTGGGTATTAGGGATAAGATAGAACTATAATTGGATTAGGGTTTGTAATTCTATTCCTTATATAAACACATGTAAAGGAGCAACATAATTGATATATTGTGAATATAGTACCGAGATTGCTAGTGCAAAATCAATGTATAGTATAGTATAATATCGATCCTACGAGGAAGGTGTAGGAAATATTCTAAATTGGATACAAGAGTTGTCTGTGGACAAATAGGAGTGAGAGTATAGAGATATGGAGATGGGTGATTATTTACACATGAGAAAGAAACTAAAGAAAGAGGGAAGAAAAACAGTGGACAAATAAAAGGAAATAAAGAATAACAAGGAGGAGAAATAAAGAAAACTAGAAAAGAACAAAATCAAGAAGATAAGAAAATAGTAAAAGCAAGTAAGATGGAGGAAAATCAAGTAGATGAGATAGGAATCTAGAATTGAATCACTAGTAAATTTTATTTAGGATTTTATAAACTACTCTCTTTTTATCATATTTTACTTTAAATTTACTAAGTATAGACTATCATGCCATTTAAGGAAGCATAAAATATGAAACTATCATCCAAGTGAAATCATCATTCATGTAAAGAACAAGCAACTAGATAGTAATTCTAGAATTTACAAGTATAACCTATCAAACCACTCAAGATAAGTATAGATTATCAAATACTTCTTCTACCAATTAGTTCTCTCGTTGATTATCCTACGCATGATCATTTTGAGCATAAGAAAGCAATCCACAAATCATAAAAGAAATTAAACTAGTTTTATGCAATGCTAGTATTCTTATTTAGTTATGCATTTTGGAAAATAAAAACAGAAAATAGAATCTAGGCTAGTAAGCATAAAAGAAAGGGAATAAATATAAAAAATAAATACAAAAATAACAACAAGAATAAGAAAATAAAGATCTAAACTATGAGCAAAAGGAAATCTAACTAACAAAATTAATAGAGCATAAAAGTAAATTTTTACTACAAAAGAAAAACACAAGAAAATAAAGTCTATAAAGCATAAAAAAAACAAACATAAAAGAGTGTGAAAGTAAATCTAAGCTATAAGACATAAAATAAATCTACTCTACAACTACAAAAATAAAGAGAAAATAAAATCCTAAAATACAAGAAAATACAAGAGAAAAATAAAAACTTATATTGCAAGGAGGCGGCCCCTTGAAAGCAAATCTTCATCTCAATCTCCATCAAAAAAGAAGAAGAAAAGAAAATTTAAAAAGTGGAGAAAATTTAATTTTATTAATTGTAAACAATATTTACACTTTTAGAAGATCTTCTCAATTAAGAGTGACCCTCCTCCCCAAATAGAGACTATCATAAAAGTTTTCACACTCAAACCACTCACACTCTATCTCTATTTATAGCCTACAACAGTGAACAAGAGCCCTTGGATTTGACTTGGAGAGCAATGATTAAATCTCAGCCATAGACTAATTCAGTTACGAACTAATTGGTTGGCTGACTGGTTGGCCAATCGGTTAGTTGACCGAATGGCTTTTAACCAAATTGCAAATTTTGTTGACTTCTTGACCCGATTTCTTCTTTGATCCTTGAGCTTTTTTAGGCCTCCTTTTCACTTGATATTGGGATTTAATAAATGGTAGAAAAATAAGGGAATTTGTCTCTTTTGGGCTCTTATTCATTAACTCTTTATTAACCTACAAATTAAGATAAAGCATGTTATTAGTGATATATTTATTCAAATAAAATAAGTAATGAGAGTATAAAAATGTAATAAAATGTGATGATCAAATACCCCAAACCTAAACTTTTGCTAGTCCTCTAGCAAAGAAAAAAATTAAAAAGGAAAAAAAAATCCTAACTCACTTTCGTAGGAATCGCAGTTGTATTTAGCACATACAACAAGCCTTTAAACTCCTAGGTTGCCCTAAAGAACGAGTTGCAGTCTTGTGAGGATTTGAAGTGAATATATACATAAAATTAGGTCAACTTGCTAATTTAAAAAAGTCAATATATGATTAATTCACTTGATACATTTAAACAATCTAATTATATCTAGTTTTTCCTCAAGAAAACGTTTTTTGAATAACTCCAAACTAAATCTCTTAGAAATTTTTTTCGTTATAGTTATATGAAGCCAAATCTAACTTAGAAATTTAATTAAAGCTTTGAAAAGAACATGATAACTCTTTGTTTCAAACAATTTTCAAGTCTCTTGATCAATTTCTTCTTCAAGAAAATATATATAAATACAACTCTATATATAATTATATATATATAGATTGTTTTACACTCGTTATTCCTTAGTGGTTTTGTTCCACTTTATCGGGCTTTCTAAGTGACCATTTAATGAGTTTTCAGCTAATGAATGCCCACCCAATTGGGCTTAGATCATTAAGCATGAAAATACTCATTAGGCTTAATCACTCGGTCAGCTTAGGCTTAGTAAGATAGAGTCACGAGTTCAAGGGAATTTTTATTGGTGCCTATTTTTGCAATCTTTTTTTTTGTTAATATAAATATGAGTATATGTATATGTGACTTGAAAAATAATTAGATTAAGAGAACTTGAAAAATTATTTTTCACTCTAAGCTAAGCATGCACAAATTTTATTACTTTAATTATAAATCTAAGTTGGACTAAAGTGAAGTATACTATTTTGAAATTCATTTCTTAAGGAATTTATTAAGAGTTATCATAAAATGTTAACTTGAGTACAAAACTAACTAAGAACTAGAAATTTTAAAATTTATCAAGTAGATCAATTATTAATTAACGCTATTAAGTTGGCAAGTGACAATTTGTTTAGGAAAGAAAAGAAAAGAAAGTTATGAAATAGAAAGAAGAGAAAAAATGATAAAATAAAGAGAAACAAATGATTAGTCCCTACCCCCACACCTAAATTTTACATTATATTCAATGCGAACTCTGTGATGCACAAAGTAAAGCATATAAGAAATAAAACACTTACATTTATTCGGTCAACTTTGATCAATGATTAAATGGTAAAAATCTACAATTATCTTTAGTATAAGGAGGATGTAGCCAAAACAATTTATTTTTTTTTAATCTTGTTTTTCATCTCTCTTTTTTTCTTTTTTCCAAAA
The DNA here is from genome assembly GCA_037177215.1 of Asparagus racemosus. NCBI lineage: Eukaryota > Viridiplantae > Streptophyta > Magnoliopsida > Asparagales > Asparagaceae > Asparagus > Asparagus racemosus. The sequence continues at coordinate 13,520,771 of JBAKGM010000412.1, read as the reverse complement.
GAACAAGAAACTCTCAAGTGAGAGAATTCTTTTTCTTATTATTACATGACAACTAGTAAAGATGTAGAACAAAAGATTGAAAATAAAAAACTCACACTCTACGTCAAATCCTACCTTATTACTAAAAATTTTACCCTAGATTTTAAAGAAGTCTAAAATAATAAACTGTAAGATATTCTTAAATTCTATACAGTCTAAAGTTTTCAATAATTTTTGCAGCAAATTTTGAGAGGTAAGAAAGGGGTTATGCATTCTAAATTTTTTAGATTTAAACTTAGGTTCCTCGTGAATGAAAGTTTGCCCTAACACAACTGTTCTTTAACAATTTTCTCAAATCCAAGATTCATGGTTAAGGTATGATAATTCGATTGTTCTATATTTTCTAAGAACCTAAGCTCATTAGCAAAAAGTTCTTCAAAGCTAAGATTAGATAAACTTGTATCTAACTCAGTACCTTCCTTCTAAAAGTCTATTCTGATTTTAATTCCTCTAGTATCTTCAACTCCTCACTAAAGATCTCCTCAAAACTCAGGTATGACTCACTCTCTTCTTATAACTTTTTATTTGAATGTTCCTAGATGTAGTTTACTTCTAGGGGTTGATCAGTTGGCTAGTTCCCTAAATTGAAAATATTGAGATCAATAGTCATGATCTCAAAGGACAGCTTCATTTGATCAAGTCTATAGTTGATTAGAGTGTCAGAAGAGGCTAAGAACAGTCTTCCTAAAATGACAGGTATCTGACCTTTAGGATTGGAAACAGACTGCATTTCCAAAACAATGAATCCACTAGAAAAATAAATTCCCCAACCTTAATCAGAACATCATTTATCTCTCCCATGGAAACTTTAACAAATCTATAAGCTAAATGTAAGGTGCATCTGGTTGGTTTAAGTTCTCCTACACCAAATTGATGGTAGACTGAATAAGGATCTAAATTGACACTAGCCCCTAAGTCTAAAAGTTTCTTATTAATAGAGGTATTTCCTATGACACAAGAGATAATAGGACAACTGGGATCTTTACGTTTCAAAGGCATGGGCTTTGAGAGCATGTCACTGATATTGGTAGCAAGAAAAACTTTCTTCGAAACATTTATTATTCTTTTCTTAGTGCACAAATCCTTTAAAAATTTTACAAAGGACGGGATTTGTTGGATGGCATCTAAGAGAGGATGTTGACCTTGACCTGCTTGAAGGTTTCTAAGATCTTCTCTAGCTGAGGGGAGTTTTTCCTTGGCCTGAGTCTCCTTGGAAAGGGGGCAACTGGTTTAAACCTATCAAAATTGAGCTCAGGCTCGGATTCATGTTCTTGGTCATCAGAAGGGGATGATGGTTCAATAGAATTATCATAAGAAGAGAGAGTTTGTTCAGGTTCAGGGGTTTGACTAGGAGGCATTCTAACTTACTTAATGACCTGTTTTCCTGACCGTAGTGAATAGACTGTATTCACTTGAGCTTGGTAAGTTGAAGTTGACCCAATATCCTTCGGGTTTGCAATAGATTGACTCAGAAATTTTTTTCTTTTCTCTTTCAATCACTGTGCTAGCTAGTTGAACAAGTTGGGTTTCTAACCTAGCTATGGCTTGAGTACTTGAGTTAAGTATTTGACCGGTTGTTTGCATGAAGGAATTTAGAGTGTTCGATGTCTGAGTCAATATGTTGGTAGTCTGTGTGAAAGTTTTAATTATGGCTGTAAACCCTTTTCTAAGACACTAAGATGCTTATCATGATTAGAACTCGGAGGATTTATTGTTTAATGATGAGGAGGCTGATTTGGATAAGGCAGATTGGGTTGTTAAAAATTATTTGGTGACTTGAATGGACATGTGTTTTCTCCAGGAAATTGTTGGGTTGAAGTGAGAGTGAAGTTTTGATTTCTAGAAAAAGTTTCTTGATTCTATGTAAAATTTGGACGATTTCTCTAACCCGGATTGTAGGTTGGAGAGAACTGATCATTCACGGGATAGTGAAATGCAGCGTTTACCTGTCCTGGAGGTTGATTATATCCTAAGAGAGGACATTTCTCTAAAACATAGGTCGGAGAAAGATAGTTATGATAACATGAGGTAGAAACTTGATTGACTTGAGAGAGGCTCGTGTTTTTCTTTCTAAAGCTTCTAATCTACGCAGGATTGTAGCTATTTTTGCTTCAGAGGTTATGTTAGACTCTAGGAAAAGACCACTGGATTTGGTTAGGAGAACTGATGAAGCTCTTTCATCACAGTATTCCCACTGCATGGTTTTCTTAGATAAACTCTCTAGGAATTCTCACGGTTCATCGACATTTTTCTTCATGAAATTCCCTTAACACATTGATTCTAAGGAAGTCTTTGAAGAATAATCCAATCCCTTATAGATGATTTGGCATAATCGCCACTTTTCTAGACCATAGTGAGGATATTGGATAAGAAGATCCTCAAATCTATCAAAATACTTACAGAATTGCTCTCTCGGAACTATCTTAAAGTTCTAAATGTTATTTCTAAGCTTAACCATTTTATGGATTGGGAAAATTTTCTTCAGAATAATAGTAACAAATTCGTCTCAAGTTGAGATAGAATCTGTGGTAAGCTATACAACTATTTCTTGGCTTTGTCCTTAGGAGCAAATGGGATATATCGAAGCTTAATTGCATCCTCAAATAATTTTCTAATCTTAATCATAAGGCAAGCTTCCTCAAACTCAGAGATAAAAATATACATGTCTTCGGATGCATTTCCTAAGAATTTCAGAAGCATGTTTATGAAGTGCGGTATAAGCTCAATATTAGCTCCATTGACATCGGCTAACCTAATGTAAGACGGGGTTGCATGCCTAGTTGGATAACACATGTCTTGAAGAATGGGTGGATTAGGATTAGCCTTTTTTTGTTTCAAAAATTAGTTCAACGAAGATTAATCAATTGATATTATCCCTAATCCAAACTTGTATACACCAAAATAATTTCTTTTTAGATTTTTTTAACTAAAATGGAAATTAGAAAAAAGACCTAATAAAAATAAAAGTTAATTTTTTTATTCAGAAAAACTAAAAGACCTAAAAGATTATTGAGAGAAAAAGGAGAAGGATAAAAGGAAAATCCTAATTAAAATAAATCAAGAGCAATCACTTTGAAACAATCACCCTTAATTCTAGGATTAAGTTTAGACTCAACTAGACCAACTCTAAACTAAAAACTCCTTGAGTGAAAAGATTAAATTTTACTCAGTTAGTTAGCTAGACAAGGATAGTACTAGAGGAGGCCAAAGACCAATTTAGTACCCCGTTCCTTGCGGAGCGCTTTACGCAACCCCTAAGCCTTAACTTAGACACCAACTAATTCAAGTAAACTTAAACCAATTCACTTAAGGATTTCTTGTTCCTTAATAAGCTTGAGTCCTTAGAGGCCAACGTCTAATGAGTTTTAAAAGACTTGGGATTATGTAGTGAGGAATTAGTAATTTGTGGACTAAGGAAGGGTGATGAAATCCCTCATCTTATCTTGATTAGGGGATATTGCCCTCAAGAGTATTAACAAGTGAGTGTTCAAATCAAAATGCTCAAATCACTTTGGTGAATTCCTACTATTATATGTGATGCAACTCTAAAATTTAAAGTAACTACAAAGGATGCAAAATGAAATATTTTTGATTTTTTAATTAGGGTTAACAATCAAATAAATGTGTGAGAGAGAGAGACAGAGCTCTTATTTGAATTTATTATCTTGTTAGTAGCTGTTCAAGTGGAGGGTGGATTTTATTAGGGTTGAAAAGAGAAATTTTTTTTATCATCCTTATTATCTCTAATTGCGAGAAACTAACTAGAATGGTGGAATTAAAAATGCTAGAAAGAGGACTTACCTTTTCAAGCAAATCATCAATCTTCAATTTTCAATCTTCTTCTTCAAATTTGTTCCTTCACAATTAAACACACAAATAAAAAAAACTAAAATAGAAAATTCTAATTACAAGCGCATTCCCTAGCAACGGCACCAAAACCTTGATATGTTGTGAAAAAGGTGTCAAGATTGCAAATGCACAATTAAGTTATAGTATAGTACAATATCAATCCCATGAGGGAGATGTGTAGAAAATATTCTAAATTGGATCCTAGAGTTGTGTGTGGACAAATAGGAGTGAGAGTATACAGATATGGAGATGGGTGATTATTTACACATGAAATAAAAGTAGAACAAGAGGGAAGAAAAGCATGGACAAATAAAAGGAAATAAAGAATAATAAGGAGGAGAAATAAAGAAAATTAGTAAAGAATAAAATCAAGAAGATAAGAAATTAGTAAAAGCAAGTAAGATGGAGAAAAATCAAGTATATGAGATAGGAATTTAGAATTGAATACATTAGTTAATTTCATTAAGATTTATGAACTACTCTCTTTTTTATCATATTTATTTTAGATTTACTAAGTATAGACCTTTAAACCACTTAAGGAGAGCATAACCTATCAAATTGTTATACAAGCAAAATCATTATTCATGAAAAGAACAAGCACGTAGATAGTAATTCTAGAATTCATAAGCATAATCTATCAAACCACTCAAGATAAGCATAGATTATTAAATTATTCTTCTACCAATTAGTTCTCTAGATGATTATTCTAAGCATGATCATTTTGAGTACAAGAGAGCAATCCGCAAATCACAAAAGAAATCAAACTAGTTTCATGCAATTCTAGAATTCCTACAAGATTTAGTTATGCAGTTTAAAAAATAAAAATAATAAAATAGAATCTAGACTAGTAAGCATAAAAGAAAGGGAATAAAAATAAAAACTAACTACAAAAATAACAATAAGAATAAGAAAATAAAGATCTAAACTATGAGCACAAAAGAAATCTAAGTAACAAAATTAAAAGAGCAAAAAAGTAAATCTTTACTAGAAAAGGAAAAAAATAAGAAAAAAATTCTATAAAGCATAAAAATAAACAACAAAAATAAAAGAGCATGAACCTAAATATAAGCTATAAGACATGAAATAAATCTACTCTACCAATACAAAAATAAAGAGAAATAAAATCCTAAAATATAAATTCTAAAGCAAGAAAATATAAGAGAAAAATAAAAGCTTACATTGCGAAGGGGTAGCCTCTTAAAAGCAAATATTCATCTTTATCTCCATCAATAAAGAAGAAGAAAAAAATTTAAAAGGTGAAGAAAAATTATATTTATTAATTGCAAACAATATTTGCTATTTTAGAAGGTCTTCTCAATTAAGAGTAGCTCTCCTCTCTAAATAGAGATTATTACAAACTTTTTCACACTCAAACCGCTCACCCTCTACCCCTATTTATAGCCTACAACAACAAATAAGAGCCCTTAGATTTAGCTTGGGGAATAAGGATTAAATCTCAGCCATAAACTGATTTAGTTATAGACTAATCAGTTGACCAATTGGTTGGCCAATCAGTTGGCTGACCGATTGGTTAATCGGTTGGTCGACCGATTAGTTTGTAACCAAATTACAAATGTTGTTGACTTCTTGAACCAATTTCTTCTTAGTTTTTTAGGCTTTTTGGGCCTCCTTCTGGCTTGATATTGGGCTTCTATAAATGATAAAAAATAATAGAATTTGATTTTTTTGGGCTCTTATTCATTAACTCTTCATTAACCTATAAATTAAGATAAAACATGTTAGTAGTGATATATTTATTCAAATAAAATAGATAATGAGGGTATAAAAATATAATAAAATGTGATGATCAATAATACACTGTAAAAAAATATGGAGACAATAGTCGTCACCTTCTTCCTCCCTCAAGTTTGTGTTAACGCGGTAGTTGTGGGGTGATATGTAGGGGCTTCTTACTGATTGCACGGGGCGGTCACCCTCCGGCAGTTGATTAAGATAAATGTGGCAATCCTTCAGGAAATGTTCCATTTGGTAAACCCTAACCTATGTTTACATTCCTAAATGCATGCTAGGATTTCTTTATTTTTGATGTGTATTGTTTATGTAGTAGATTAACCTTATTGCATGTGTGTAGTTATCCGAATCCTAAACGATTTCAATAGTATGTCCAATATATATTTAGATATTTCGGGTATGGATTTGGATCTGGATCTGGATATTTCATTTGTAACCATATTCTATCGGCTAGATTTTAGTTGGATATGAATATTTTTGTGCACTCCTAGTTCTAATACTCATACAAATTTCAATATAGTTTTTTTTTGTTGCCAAGCAAAGAGCTAGGTGAGTCTCCTTAGGTTAAAAGAAAAATAAATTACAAGACATAGCTAGTTCATAAGAACCAAGACTAGAACTATAAAAGTAAGAATTGTAGTTTGGTAAACAAGAATTGTAGTATGGTGATATGAATTGGATAAAGGAAAACATGTATGCTACATATCAGATATTGTGAAAGCGAATAGAATTTAAAAAAAACTATGAAAGTTATATAATATAGGATCTAACAAACTAAAACATAATTCTCTGCATCCATATCTTATCTTTTATCTATATATCCCTCTTTATTCGTATCGCACAGAAAAAGGTATTTGCATCCATATCTGCATCTAATCCGATATGAATGTCTCTATATCTATATTTGTATCCAATTAGATAGGCAAATAGATTTACCTGTGTATATCTATATTCTTTTGCATCTCTACTAAGGTTTGATCACTCATCACTTACAATTAGTTGACTGCACTAGTTAGTCATCTCCCAGTAAATATTGCAGTGCAAAATTAAACTTTGAGAATGGGATTTTCTCAACTCTGTAATAAATAGAACGTGAGATAACTTCCTTTTGTGTAAAAAAAATTGATATTAGGATTATTGAATTTGCAGTGGAGACAAGTGGTATTGAAAATTTATAAACTATAAGCTATAAAGCTTTTACTAGTGATAATAATATTTAAAAATCTGTATTACTGCTACTACTGGACATAAAAAATTAATGAGACCCTATCTTATAAATTACAAAGAAAATTCGTGATTCCATTTCTTCCCATGTGGGCTTGTTAGGTCCTTTTTTCTAAATAAAAAGATTAACTTCCTTTTATATAAAGTGGGATCAATAAAAACTCACAAATTTTCTCTCTCTTCTGGAAGTAATTAGAAAAAAGAGTTCATAATTAGACAGACAGAGAGGGAGAGAGAGGGTTGGCAAAATTATTACATTTGTACTCTCTCTCTCTCTCTCCCTCTCTCTCTCTCTCTCTCTCTCTCTCTTCCAATATATTATTCCAAAAATATATGATTTGATTCCATTTCTTCCCACAGAAAAAAAGTTTTTTGAGAAAACTTTTCTCAAAATGGGCTCATAACAAACACAAACAAGGGAATATGAAAGATTTTCTGAGAAGGGGTCTTCTCATGTGGGCTTGTTAGACCCTTTTTACAGGGTTTTGCAAGAAAACCAACACAACCAGTAAGGACCTGTTTGGGTGCCAACTTTTTGAGAGGAACGCTAAAACCTGATTAAATTGTGGATTCATTAACTACTTTTCTAACTTTTCTTTGTTTGTTTGCACAAGAAAAACTGATGAGATAACACCCTCAATGCTTACAAGGTGGTTTTACAGAAAGCTAACACACACATCAAAAGTGAGAGTGTTGGAGTGAAGTTCAGCTTCACGAGTTCACGTGGGCTTTGAAAATTGATGGATTTAAAGGGAAATTTTCACAAAATCCCCTCTTAAGTTCACTTCATCACTTACCATATTTGTGACACTCCTCTCGTGAAATTTACACAATAATGAAATAAAAAATTGAGTTCACATGTACATACACAATCATATTTTTGCACTCTTGTTCATTTTCATTAATGATCCTTTTAAACAAAAGTTAGGGTTTAATGAAGTATAAGTATAGGGTCATTGCAATTTAAATACCCCAAAATCTGACCATATTTTAAACTTTGATACTCCAATGTTTTCTTTTGCCCAAAAATCCCACAGTTCAATTAATTAAATTTAACTTGATACCCTAAATTTAAATATCTTGTTACTTTTTTGATAAGTTTCGGCTATCAAAGTTAAACTTCTATTTAAATTTAAGATAACAAAGTTAAATTTTGTTAAGTTATAAAACAAAAAGTTAACCTTTGATGAACTTTAATGTATCTTGGGCAATAAATAAATAAACAAATACAAATAAAAATAAAACTTTGGGTATTAAAGTTAAAAGTAACAAAACCTTTGAAATATGTGTTTTTAGCAAAAACAATAACTTTAGAGGATCAAAGTTAAAAATAAAGTAAACTTTGTCGCATTTAAGTGCAAATAACCCTAAAGATGCTATCAATTGGGTTCTTTTAAATTATTTTTTTATGAAGGCAATCTTATCTATGATAATATGAACATTTTCAATGGGATCCACGTAACACCACTTTCCAAGAATACATCATGTAAATTAAACAAGTAAATTTTATTATTTGAGGATTCTCATAGAATCCAAACTAGAACAGTGAAATGTCTCATTTGGAAAGTGATGATGTTGATGACCACTTTGTAATTTGTTGTCACAAATCCTCATTTTCTTCAAAGCATCAAGCAGCTCCCAACTATACTAGATGATTATGTTACTTGAGACTGAAAAGTGTGATCTTTCTTGTGAATTGTAAAGAAAAATTATGAGTATTATGGGCCTCATTTTTTGTTTAGCAGTAAAGTAATATTACTCTTACGCCTCATTTAGTACAAGAGAATCAAGTTAAGTGAGAGTGAAATGAAGTAAAGAATGGAATGAAATTAATATGGGAATGAACTATGCATTCTCATTCTCATATTTGGGAGTGATTAGAGAATGAATTGAGAAATATAATCTTCTTATTTTTATTATTGAATTTGTAATAAGCACTCATGCTTATTTAAAAGTTATTTTAATTTTTTTATTCTCACTTAAGCGGGGATGCCCATTCCCCACCATCTCATTAGGAATGCTCATTCCCACAAAATGTGGGAATGAAAAAGAGATATGAGTGTGCAGTCTAGCTTCCGAAAAGACCTCGTGTTTTTGGTAAGCATGAATAAAAAGTAGGAATGGATATTACACTTCCACCCATTCCTGTGTACCAAACAAAGCGTTATAACATAGTTAACAATTTCCTTACTCTGCCCAAACCGAATCAAAAGGTTTTGCTAACAATCGCCCTCAGGGCAGTGACTAATGAAGAGAGATAAAGAAAGGGGGGCGGGGCATATGACCTTATTTACTCCTTTTATATATATAGATCAAGAGAACTTGAAATTTTATTTTTCACACTAAGCAAAGCATGCAAAAATTTCATTATTCTAATTAAAAGTCTAAGTTAGGACTTTAGTGAAGCATACTATTTTGAAAATCATTTCTTAGGAAATTTATTTAGAGTTACCATAAAAGTTTAATTTGAGTATAAAATTAACTAAAAATTAGAAAATTTAAAAATTTATCAAGTATAGTAATTATTAATTAACTTTATCAAGTTGGCAAGTGAAATGTTTTTAAGGGAAAGAAAAGACAAGAAAATATAAGATAAAAAGAAGAAAAAAAGGTAAAATAAAGAGAAAGAATGACTAGTCGCCACCCCCCCCCCTCCACACACACTTAAATTTTGCATTGTCCTCAATACAAACTCTATGATGCATAAAGTAAAGCAGACATGAATTAAAGTACTTGCATTTATTCAGTCGATCTAGAACAATGACAAAATAAAAATCCGCAATCACCTTTGGTATGAGGAGGAAGTGGCAAAAAATATTTGCTTTTTTTATTTCAAAAAATTTCTTTTCTTTTTTTATTTCTTTCTTCTTTTTTTCTTTTTTTTCTTTTTTTTTTCCTTTTTTTCAAAAAAACAAGAAACTCTGAAAGGAGTAAAGATGTAGAACAAAAGATTGAAAATGAAAAGCTCACGCTCTGCATCAAATCCTACCTTATTGTTTAAAATTCTACCCCGAATTTTATAGAAGTCTAAAATGATAAGCTCAAAGATGTGCTAAAATTCTGTACACTCCGAGGTTTTCAATAATTCTTGCAACATTTGAAGGCAAGTATGTTTCTTGTGTTTCTAATATTGGCTAGTCTCAAATTTGAACTCATGTTCCCTATGACTGAAATTTTGTCCTAACACAGCCAATTCTTCTTTGAAAATCTCCTAAAACTCAAGATTCATTGTCGAAGCATGATAAGTTGATTGTTAAAATTATTTAGGAACCTAAGCTCATCAGCAAAAAGTTATTCAAATCTAAGACTAGAGAAACTTGTGTCTAACTCTATAAAAAAAAAACTAGTTTTGATTCAAATTCCTCTTGTATCTTGATTTCATCACCAAAGGTCTCCTCAGAACTCTCTTCTTTGGGATCACATATATTTTGAAGAACGGGTGGATTAGGATTTGCCTCTTCTTTGGTTTTAAAAACTGGCTCAACACGGATTAATCAATTAGTATTATCCCTAATCCAAACTTATATACACCAAAATAAATTATTTTTGAAATTGTTTTTACTAAAAAGAATATTAGGAAAAATATCTAAAATAAACAAAAGTTTTTTTTATTTTGTTTTTGTTTAAGGCAAAACTAAGAGACCTAAAAGATTACAAACAAAAGAAAGATAAAAGAAAAACCTAACTAAACGAATCAACAACAACCACTTTGAAATAATCACCCTTAATTGCACGGCTAAGCCTAAACTCAACTAGACCATCTCCTAACCAAAAACTCCTTGAGTGAAAAGATTGAATTTTACTCAGTCAGTTAGCTAGGTAAGGATAAAGCTAGAAGAGGCCAAAGACCAATTAAGTACCTCTTTCCATGCGGAGTGCTTTATGCAACTCCTAAACCTTACCTTAGACGCCAACGGATTTGAGTAAACTTAAACCGGTTCACTTAAGGATTTCTTGTACCTTAATGAGCTTAAGTCCTTATAACATCCAATGAGTTTTAAAGGCTTGGATTTATGTAGTGAGAAATTAGTGATTTGTGGGCTAATGAAAGGGTGATGAAATCCCTCACCCTATCTTGATTAGGGGTAATTGCCCTCAAGAGTATTTTCAAGTGAGTGCTCAAATAAAAATGCTCAAATCCCTTTGGTGAATTCCTATTAACTATAAGCAATGCAACCCTAGGAATTAAAAGCAACTACAAAGGATACAAAAAAGAAAATATGTTTGTTTTTTAATTAGGGTTAACAGTCAAATAAATGTGAGAGAGAGAGAGAGAGAGAACTCTTGTTTGAATTTATTATCTTGTTATTAGTTATTCCAGTGGAGGGTGAATTTTATTAGGGTCAACAAGAGAAAATCTTATTTCTTTATTAGATCCTAATTGTCTCTAATTATGAGAAACTAAACTAGAAAGTGAAATCAAAAATACTAGAAAGAGGACTTACCTTTATAAGAACATACTTAATCTTCAATGTTCAATCTTCAAACTTCAAATTTGTTCCTTCACAATAAAACACACAAATTAAAGAACCAAAATAGAAAAAATTCTAATTATAAGCACATTCCCCAGTAACTTTGCCAAAAACTTGATGTGCTGTGAAAATAGTGTTGAGATTGCAAGTGCACAATCAAGTCATGGAATAGTATCGATCCCACGAGGAAGGTGTGTAGGAAAACTCTAAATTTGATCCTAGAGTTGTGTGTGGATAATAGGAGTGAAAAAGAGGAGATATAAAACGTGTGTGATTATTTACTCATAAAAGAAAATTAGAATAAGATGGGAGAAAGAGAGTGGACAAATAAAAGAAGATAAAGAATAGCAAGGAGGAGAAATAAAGAAAATAGAAAAAAATCAAGACTAGAAAAATTAACTAAAAAGAGGAAAAAAAATCAAAATAAGTAAAATATGGAGAAAATCAAGGGAGAAGATAAAAATCTAGAATTGAATTCACTAGCTAATTTTATTTATGATTTATGAACTACTCTCTTTTTATCATATTTTAATTTAGATTTATTTAGAATTCATGAGCATAACCTATCAAACCACTTAAGATAAGCATAGATTATCAAATTCTTCTTCTATCAATTAGTTCTCTGATTGATTATTCTAAACATGATCATTTTGAGCACAAGAGAGAAATCCACAAATCATAAAAGAAATCAAACTAGTTTCATACAATTCTAGAGTTCCCACAAGATTTAGTTTCACATTTTGAAAGGTAAAAACAAAAAAATAGAATTTAGGCTTGAAAGCATAAAAGGAAGGAAATAAAAATAAAACTAACTATAGAAATAACAATAAGAATAATGAAATAAAGATCTAAACTATGAGCATAAAGAAAATCTAACTAACAAAATTAAAAGAGCATAAAACTAAATCTATATTACAAAAGAAAAATACAAGAAAAAAATTCTACAAAGCATAAAAATTAACAACAAAAATAAAAGAGCATGATAGTAAATCTAAGCTATAAGACATGAAATAAATCTACTCTATCAACACAAAAATAAAGAGAAAATAAAATCCTAAAACATAAATTTCTAAACCAAGAAAATAAAAGAGAAAAATAAAAACTTACCTTGCAAGGGGTTTCACCATCAAGCTCTTACGTCTACTCGCAAAGAGATGGCACAAGTTGATGCAAGGGTTCAAGACCTGAATGAGAGTATCATTTCTAACGAAGGCTACCACGTGGAACTGCAAGAGGCTATCCAGGAGAATGATATCGTTATCACTGCTGCCAAAGGCACTATTATTGTGGCTCAAATGCACTTGGAGGAAGCCCAATAGGTAAAGGAAGTACTTGAATCCGACTTGACTGAGTTCGTCAAGAAGTGGGATTCTCAATTCGCGGAGCTCCAAGCTGAAACAAAGAGGCTTTCTGAGATCCGAGCTAAAGCTACCCTCGTTGATTCTGAGACTTTGAGGGAGAGGGCTCAAAAAGGTGCTCAAGAAGCCAAGGACGCCAATTTTAACAAGTGTATTGCACAGATAAACACCTTTTATCCGTTACCCTTGTGAAGATCGTTTGTTAGCATTTCTTAGCTCTTTCTAAATAAAAAGAACTTTTGCTTTACTCATGTCTCCCTTGATGCAATGAGATAGAAGTATCATATCGGCGTATTATACTGGCACTTTTGCCGGGGAGGAAAATGGTAGAGATCAGACTGACATAAGTGTAATGTTAACATAGCAGTTTGATCGGGCTGACATCATTCAGAGATGTATCATGACAGTGCATGAGTGTTTGATAGAGGTGTGGTATGAGATAACCGACAGAGTGTAATGTTAACCGATCGGTTAAAAGGGGTCCGAGGGACCGCTACTGTTTGGAAGTGTAATGTTAACTTTATCGCTAGGAAATCGATGGAAGTGTAATGTTAACTTAATCGATTTTGATATGAGCAAATTGACAGAGGTGTAATGTTAACTGATCAACAAAATGGTCTGACAGAGGTGTAATGTTAACTGGTCGGATCATTTGAGACAAGAAATCATTCAGAGATGTAATGTTAACATGATGATTTGATCAAAGTGGTACTGTTCAGAGGTGTAACGTTAACATGACTGTATGGGGGGTATATTTGGAGTTGACATTGTTAAGAGGTGTATTGTTAACGTGACAGTAGTTATGGATTTGGAGTCAAGCAGAGGTGTGGTGTTAACTTGATGACTCTTTAGAGATTTTGGTTGAGTTTTAGATCAGGAAGATCGATATTTCTGGTTCAGAGGTGGAAACTTAAACATAACCAGTATTTCTGTGGGGATATGATTCTGACTAGGATCAAGGATAATACTTCTTGAGGAATTTTTCATTGATCGGTGCCATGAGCCTATTGCCATTTTGGTTAATTAGGCGATATGCGCCATTTGAGTAGACTGTCTATACTACAAATGGTCCTTCCCATTTGGGTTGGAATTTACCTTTAGTCTTGTGCATCATGACCATAGGTCGACGAACGGCTAAAACTAGGTTGCCTTCTTTGAAGGATCGCTCTCTGATTCTCCTATTGAAGGCTTTCGAAATCCGTGACTGGTAGATCTCGATTCTTTGCTGACCTTGAAGTCTCAATTCATCCAGTGCTTCGAGCTCTTGGAGATGCTTTTGGTGATGTTCTTCAGCTGTCATCTTCTCAGCAATAGCAATTCTTAATGACGGAACCTGAACTTCGAGAGGGATCATAGCTTTACATTCATAGACCAAGAAAAATGGTGTGGAGCCAGTGGGAGTGCAGACCGTCATTCAGTAAGCCCACAAGCACTCTCCCAGTTTCTCGTCCCAATATCATTTGTTAGAAGCGATGAACTTCTTGAGAAGTTTGATGATGGTTTTGTTGAAAGCTTCAGCTAGACTATTCGCAGCCGGATTGTATGGTGTAGAATCCACATCTTGAATTCTGAACTTGTTGCAGAATTTAAAGAATGATCAACTTATGAATTAGGGACCATTGTCGTGAATGATTTTCCTAGGGATGCCGAACCGATAAATCATGTGATGTCTCAAGAACTTGATCACTTGAGAAGTTTTGACTTCTCTGAGAGGAACAGCTTTGGCCTATTAGGAGAAGTAATCTGTAATTCTTCTGGAGGTTGATGTAAGAAGTCAGCGTGGATTTGACACGCATGACATATTTTAGCATATGCTACTGCACTAATATCATTGTCGGCCAGTAATAACCTAGACAACAGAGTCAGTCTTGAAGTTTAGGGCCTGATTGATGAGCTCCACATGTACGATCGTGGGCTTCCTTTAATGCTTCTCAAGCTTCACTTGGTGATAAGCATCGGAGAAGAATACCATCAAAAGATCGTCGATATAGAATATGTGTAGCAGAATCATAGAAAAAGCGTGGAGCTCTTCTCTGGATGGAAACTGCTTGCTTTGGATCGTCTGGTAGAATCCCGTGTAAGACGTAGTCAATGATTGGAAACCGCCAATCTTTGCCTTCAAAGCAAGTTGACACGACATGAACTTTATTGGCTTCAAAAATATGCTCCGAGGAGCATAAGTGATGGCTAGCCACTGTGATGTGCCTAGTAGACTTGGGTGCCAAGGCAAGTGTGGCTGTAAGGGATGATAGGGCATCTGTGTGGGTGCTCTCGAGGCGAGCTATGTGGCTAATGTAGAAGCCTTTGAACGATTGAGCGAGCTTAATAGCTGCATTGTGGTAGGGTATGAGGTCCTCGTGACGAACGTCATACCCTCCTTTGATTTGATTCACGATAAGCTAAGAGTCACCGTGAGCTTCGAGATTTTTGACGCCTATGTCTTGAGCAATTTGTAGACCGAGTATAAGGGCATTATATTCGTCTACGTTGTTGGAACATGGTTCGGTCAATGAATAGGCCCGAGGGAGGACATGTCCATAGGGGTCGATGAGCACTACCCCCACTCCTACAATGATCGCTCCTTTATGGTTACGTCTTGATGCGCCGTCGAAGTATAGTTGCCATATTTGATGGTTTGAGATAGTGTTTGGCTCAAAGGTTTCATTCGGAATGTTTTCATAAAGTTTAGAAAACTCTGGGATGGGATACTCTGCTAGAAAGTCAGCAATTGCTTGGCCCTTAACTACTTTCTGTGGTACGAACGTCATGTCATATTGTGAGAGCAGTATTGCCCATTTTGCTAATCTCGAATTAAGTGATCTAGGTTTCATCATGAGTATTCGCATAGGATTGATTCTTGAAATAACATGGATGGTCTGGCCGGTGAGGTAGTGTCACATCTTCTGAA
This sequence comes from Asparagus racemosus, assembly GCA_037177215.1. Taxonomy (NCBI): domain Eukaryota; kingdom Viridiplantae; phylum Streptophyta; class Magnoliopsida; order Asparagales; family Asparagaceae; genus Asparagus; species Asparagus racemosus. The sequence goes on along the minus strand of JBAKGM010000412.1, from coordinate 13,505,169 downwards.
CTGCGAAAACCAAAGCCAAACATTCCTTCTCAACCGGATTATACCGATGCTTGGCGCCAATCATAGTTCAGCTGAAGTAGTAGATGGCTTGTTCATGACCATTGTCACCTTTCTGAGCAAGGAGTGCTCCAAGAGAGTGATCCATTGCTCTAACATATATCAAGAATGGTTTGCCTCTGAGTTCTTTGAGATTTCTCGGAGGTGGCGTCTCTTGGATAGCTTTCACTTTTTCGAGATCGACATGTATTCCCTTGGATGTGATGATAAATCCTAGGAACTTGCCTGATGATACCCCCAGAAAGGATTTAGTTGGATTCATCTTGAGTTGGTGCTTTCGCATGATTTCGGATACTGTTCTCAAATCATTGATGTGGTCTTGTTTGTGACGACTTTTGATCGCAAGGTCATCAACATAACATTCGACCGTCTTCCGTAATGTTCCTGGAATATTGTGTTCATTGCACGTTGATAAGAAGCGTTAGCATTCTTCAGGCCAAAGGGCATTACCGTGTAGCAAAATATTCCTAAAGGTGTTTTGAAGGCCGTGTGCTTTTGATCATTTGGATGCATCTTGATTTGATTATATCCAGAGAATCTGTCCATGAAGGACATTCTCTCAAACCAACACGTGTTGTCAAACATGGCATCCGTGATAGGGAGAGGAAATTTATCCTTTGGACAGGCGAGGTTGATATCTCGAAAGTCGATGCAAATTCAGATTTTTCCGCTCTTCTTCATCACCACCATAATGTTAGCTAGCCAATCTTCGTGTTGTTCTTCACAGATGAATATGCATTCAATGAGTTTGCGGATTTCCTTTTCGATTTGCTCCATCAACTCAGGACAGAAGCGTCATTGTTGTTGCTTGACTGGTTTGACGCTGGGGTTAATGTTAGGACGGTGTACAGCCACATTGGGGTCTAGGCCCGGCATATCTTCATAACTCCAAGCAAAGACGTCGATGTATTCTTAAAGAAGAATTATGAGTTCTTCCTTTTCAACGGGTGATAGACTCTCGCTGATGAAAATGGGCTTGGGGTTGGTTTTACTGCCAATGTTTATCTGAACCACTTCGTCTTTGGTTGGTGGCTCTCTGGCTTCAAAGAGTAATTCTCATTGCTTTTCAAGCTGTTTTGTCTAAGAACCATCTTCAGGATCTTCAAACACTTCGGACTCATCAAGATCGTCGGTTAGATCATAGGAGACCATGTTGATTGTGAACAAGGCGTGAGGCTAATGTCTGAATCCAATCAGATGTATTTGAGGAACTGGAGTCATCAGATGCCGGCCTAGTTTGTGGTTCGGCTTCAGGAGAGATGTAACCAAGTCCATGTTTGGTTTGATTGTAATAGTCGAAGACCTCACCTTTTGGTGTAGAGGGGGTCAAAGGTACTCGTAACCCTTTATTGAAGTTCAACCCTTGTTTCATGGCAAGGTCGTACCCCATTTTCGTCTTAATCTGTTGAGATTGTCAGTTATATTTGGCGAATTCTGGTGCTCCTTCAATTTCTATATCGGATTTTGACAATTGAGATTGTGCTTCGACTTTTCCAAAGATGATTGGATATATAATGTTCCTATTGGATTGAACTATAAAGGCAGCATTTTCTGAACTATCCAGTTGCTTGTGAGCTGAATATGATTTGTTTATCGGCATATGTAATGTCGGTTCAGAAGCTAGTTTAGCAATCAAAATTTTGACTCTTGAGTTTTTAGACTCAAAGTCTGAGGCATAGTTGTAAGCAAACTCTTCTTCATTAAAGGTCCAATCGCCCTGGTTTTCGGCAGATTGATTGACACAAAGGTCATCCATGGTAATTACAAGTGGATCTATTTCCCAAACTAAGTCATCAGTGGGATCTAGTTCAGCATCCGCCTCGTTACCACTATCTTCATCATTGGGGAGGGCAATCTCAATTGTTTGATTTTCATCATACAAGAGAGAATCGGTGAAGTAGTTCTCCAACCCCTTGAAAGGATACTTTTTAGCATCGACTCTCTGTTGAACACCTCGTTCATCAATGTATTTGAAACACTGATGAACGGTTGAAGGGATGATCTTACGGGAGTGGATCCAAGGACGTCCGAGCAAAAGGTTGTAGGATGTTTCGACATTAATGATGTAATAGGTCACTTCCGTCTTTAAGTCCCCTAGTTGACAATTAAGTCAGATCTTTCCGAGGGAATCGCTACTGCTGGAGTAAAAGCCAAGGATGGTTGCTCGAGTTTTTGAGAGGGAGGGATTTCTAGAAAGCTCAAGAGCCTTCGCGGGATAATGCTTACTGCAGAGCCCGGATCAATGTGAATCCTCTCAACCTTTGTCAACCCGATATAGCCAGTATAATAGAGAGGTCGATTGTGATGGTGGTCTTTGACAAGCATGTCTTCCGAAGTGAAGGTGATGCAAGGTGCCTGCCTTTAGCTTTAATAGCATTGCTCGAGCTATTCGTTTTGGTGTGGTTCCATCAAGTGGGCGAGGAATATCTCACTGTTGTTCAGAGCTTCTTTCAAAGCTTCCCTCGTGTCCTTTGATAAATATAAAAGTTTGTACAAAGTAATACGAGCAGGGATGATGGCGAGTTGGGCCATGATATCATATTTGAAGGGGGTTTTGGGATCATTTGAAGGATGTTGCAGGGCTTTATCAAACCAGATCTCCTTTTGTTTGGTTGTATCGGTAATGTAGTGGCAACATGTAAAGATTCTTCTTCGATAATTGAGGAGATGGTGTTGCAAACTGTCATCTTATGCCTGTTCTTGGACTTCTGAAGGGTCCAGTCATTATCTTGAAGAAGATCGGGATGCGCCCACATGATCTCTCCCCTTTCTTTGGTGAGGGGGATTAGACCATGGTCTCGTTGGATTAAATGATTGTGGTTGACCACCTCCATCCTTGCAGTGGGAATGGGGATGACGCCATTTTGGGCTTGAATTTCTAGCATGGAGTTGAATTGTAGAGTCATCATATTTGTTGTAACTTTCTTTTACTCGGGTTTGAGCTTAAAATCCTAGACTCGACGAACGTCTGAATTTTGTCGTTGAGCATATAACAATTTTTCGTTGGGTGTCCCAACATTCTATGACAGTAATTAGGGTCATCAGTTCTTCTGACTTCTTTGGGGTGTCGAGCTTCTGAGAGCTTCAGACGATTCCCCTTATTGAGAATATGAAAAATAGAGACTACATGCTTGTCCTTGAATGAATAGTTGTGATGGGAGCTCTTTCTTAGTTCTCTTTGCGGGTTGTTGCTTGAGTTCTGGACTCCTCCTGCGAAAGTTTCTTTGGCCTTCGGTTGTGGAGTCGGTCCTTGTTTGCCCTTGCTGCCTTTGTAATTGGTACGGGGTTCGAACTTGTTGAAACACTCCGATGACTTCTCGGCTACTTCGACTTGTTCTATCAGGTCCTTCCAAGTGTGGGCAGTAACAGCACCCATGTAGGCTTCAACCTTGGCCAGAAAGTTATGCCGACAAGTTTGTAGCAATATTGGTAGGGGCATGTCTTGACATCGTAACGTCAAGTTGTGGTATCGTTCGATGTATTCTCAAACCATCTCATCCCACTTTGTTTCTCAAAAAGGAGCTTGGCCATGGTGACGTCCGATTATTCCTCGTGAAATTGTGAAAGGAACTTGGACTCAAAATCTGCCCAAGATCTGATTGATCCTTCGGGAAAATTTTGGAACCAATCAAAGGCTACCCCCTGAAGAGTGCCTATAAAGAGACGCACTTGGATAGCGTCGTTTCCCGCTACATTCCTAGTTTATTGATGGAAGTAGTAGATGTGCTAGTTTGAAGATCCTTTGGCTTGAACTTCATTGGATAGGGGACCGTGTCCCAAGCAATGGGGTAAGGTCAAGTAATCCCGATTTTCTTAAGCTCTGTTTGCTGAGAAAGAGCGTTGAGTTGCTTCTGGATGTCCTCCAAGGCTTTCGCCTCTTTGCTTGGCTTAGTGAGCGTCCTAGCTTTCGGCCTTGCATGTTTAGAGTCTGTGTCACTCTGATGTTCCTGATCTTCCTCATTAGGGTTTTCACCAATCGGCCCTTTCCCTTTTGAGGAGCTTGCTTGGGGACGTGGATTCGATAATAGTTGTTCAATCATCCTTTCTAGGTGTTCAATTCGATCGTCTGCCTCTTTCTTCTGGATTGCCATTTGAGTTAGAATATCTTGTCAGTCCGTCGCATTTGCTTCCCACCATTGTCCTTGACTTGAACTCGAGGTTGGGTTCGCTGCTACGGCCGAGTTGACATCACTAGGAGTAGGTTGATTGGTTTGGATAGAAGAATAGTTGAAAGGAATTGCCACCTTTCTCCTTAGCCTGGTGTTGCGATATACACCCTCTGCTTCTGGAAGTATTGATCTGATGCTAGGAGAATACTCTGGATCAGGAGAGCTAGCTGTATTTTCCTCATCGTCTTCAGAAGTTACGCTTGTCATGCTAACAGTGAAGACTTGCGCCTTACTTTGTCGAGTGCATCGCCATTGTTTAGCTCGAGTCTTACAAGGCTCAAGAACAGGACCGAGGTGGTTGAAGATCGATTCCTTGCGTCGGCAAGTTTCTTGTATTGCCGAGACTGCTTTTTTGAGGGCCACACAATGCTGACATTGGTGGGCTTGCTTCAGAGTAATGAATTTTTGTAAACCAACACTGGTGCTAACTTTGCTAGCTTTGGCCTTAAAATGCAAACGTCTTATTACGACACTGGCTAGATGTTTGTCTAGTGGGATTATCAATGATAGTTTTATTCCTCTGAGGGAATTTTGATGAGGGATTACCCTCATTCTTAGCTTCTAACAAGGAAGCATAGCGAGCATTGCGAGATGCTTTAAATCGAACTCCTAAAGGAGTTGATGACTGAAGCCTGAGATCAGACGAGTTAACATCTTGATCTTTGCTTGAAGAGAGAGTTAGATTTCCATCGCTTTTGGCGAGGTTCATTTGGCTTCCAACTAAGCTCAAACTGTCCTCAGCGAGGGTGGTATTCACACATGCGGGGGTCATTTTAGACCTGAGATTCACACTACGGTGAATTCTACAACAACTGCACACAGTCGGAGAAATTTTATTCTCGGAAATAGATTCCTCGAATTTCGATTGGGCAAATTCAATGGCCAGTGTTTCAGCAAAAGACCCCAGGGTCTGAGTGTCAGTTTGTGATATAACCTTCTCATCGGAGGAGAAAGTGATCCCCATCAAAGTCGCCATCCTATTTCGGGTCTTTTTAATATTGGTAATTAACTCAGATTACAATTTGTAAGACAATAACGAAACTAAGGAAAATTTATATTTTCTGGGGGTTCTTATCTGCGTGCCGATGGAGTGTCGATCTTGTACTCCGTTGACGAACCAAATCAAGACCTACGAGTCTCTTGCTGTTGGCGAGGGTCGAATCACTTGGAAGCTAGTTCGATCTTCTCTTGTGATATTCCTCTACGTATGTGTCTCTTGTTATTATTTTTTCGAACTCTCTCTGTGTGTGTGTGTCAAATGAATGATCCCCTCTCCTTTTATAGGCTAAAAGAGAGAGTTAATGGCCTCCTTAGGACGTGGGTTAGTGGCCATTGAAATAGGGGATAGTGGGGGAGTTATCCCTTAAGAATAGCTCTCATAACGACTGTTTGGGCGAGCTTCATGGTCTTGGCGGAGCTCGCTGCAGTCATGGGCAGAGATGGAGTAGGTTAACAGCCTCTTTGGAACGTGGGTCATTAAATAAGGGAGTAGTGGGGTGGTTATCCCCTAAAATAGCTTTTATAATGGCAATTTGGGCGAACTTCATGGTTTCGGCGGAGTTCGCTAAAGGTGTGAGCAAGTGTCGCCTCGGATGTAGATACGCCTTCTTCGGAGGTAGATGACTTAGTCCACTTGAACTGATATGGGCGAGGTTCGTTAGTCAGCGACCTTCGCTTACGAGTTCGAACTTGGCACATAGTTCGACTCTAGGCTGGGACGACTAATGACGCCTTTCGAGTCAGTTTGGGAATCAACCCACATTTGGTTTGATTGAGTCGAGTGGATGAACTTCGCTCTGAGTCGACCGATGACGCCATTCAACTTGGCCTGAGACGTATTGTGGGGTTCGTTTGACTTAGTCGAGTCGAGTCAACATGAGTTGCTCGGTGAGGTCTACTTCAGTCTTTAGGCACCTTCGCTATAGCTTGTTAAGGGCTCGACTTTAGGCCCATTCGAAGTGTTTAGCCCATAGGCATTTACTTCTTAGATCCAAGCTGATTGTTGGCCTAAGTGAAAATACATTTTCACCGTCTATAACAATATTGCAAGTATTATCGCATGCCAGAGCACACTTTGGAAGAGTGTTTTGTGTTTAAAGATAGAGTTCAAGAGATGATTGATGAAGGAACCATTGATCCTGCATTGTTTAAAAATTCAAGAAAGGAAAGCAATATGTGAATATGGTGTCTATTAGTCAAGTAGAGGAAGAAGCTTTGTGTTGTGGAAAATAACGAGCGTTACCTCCGTTAGAGTTGCAAGTATACAACTTAACAAGTTATAGTATAAAAGATTATCGATCCCACGAGGA
>JBAKGM010000412.1:13482018-13498534 GCA_037177215.1 Asparagus racemosus | reverse complement strand
CTTCGTTAGCTATTGTGGCCACCTAATCGGGCCGGCCCAAAAGCCTGTTGAGCCTAGCATGAACCAAGGTGAAAGCTCACACCGGCCAAAAATTTCAGCCCAAAGCAAGGCCTTAAAGCTATTGGGTCTCCACTATTTGCAAAAAAGTATTTTAGTAGGGTTCAAAACTATGCTCAATACTATTAGGCCTCACTAATTAAAAAAACTAGGCCCTTAATTTAGCCCAACATGTATTTAACCACTCTTAAGCAAGTAATTAGGGCGGGCTGGACCCGACTCGACACGAAACCATTGAAGCTAGTTTGAGCAGCTTCGAAATCTAGAATCAAAGGGTCAAGCCCAACCTGGAAAAGCCCAGGCCCAGCCCGAGCTCGGGTCGTTGCCAGAACTAGGTAATGCTTAGCAAAATCTGAAAAGAAATAAATGACGGTTAAGAAAACTTTAAAGCAAACTAAGAAACTGACACATAGACACGAGGCCTTCCAATAAACACCAAATAAGTAATTGCCACATGCGCAAGGAGGGCTCTAACGTAATTACACCAAATAAAAAATTAACAATGGACGATGGGTTAATGTGGTCTAGCTTTCAAAGTGATTATGTAGAGAAAATCACACTTTAATATTTTGCAGTGTAATTTTATCTGTGAACTATTTTCGTATATTAAATATTTTTGTTACGCAAATTTCTTTTATTTGTAAATTCAAATAAATAAGTGTATATTAGTAATTTTTTTATAACATAATTCCTTTTATTTTCTTAAAGAATAACTATTTTATTCCCTAACAGTTAAAATAGTGGGCATCCTATCAGAACAATCCTTATAGGAATGAGGTGATCTACACTACAAATAGAAGAGTTATAATTCCCAAACTAACTCCTTACCCATGAATGGTATAGATCACTTCTTTCTATGGGGTGTTATGATAGAATCCTTACTCCAGTTAAAAGGGGGATAAATTAAATAATGACTACAATTTAAAGAATAAGGTTAGAATTACAATGACTCAGAGGCAAATTTAAAGATATCTATAATTTGGACGGTATATATCTACAAACCCCCATAAAGTAATTAGTGTTTTTATGTTTACATATTGTTATTCCCTTTTTTAAGGTTTCTACACTTATAAATTCTACAACAATATATAAGTTCTGCATTTAAATATTTGAATTCCATGAAATATTGTAAATTTGATTTTTCACATTGTTTCGGAATAAAAAAAAAAAGGTGCCTAATACTATAAACGCATGATTTTCTCCTTAATCAGCAAATGAAGCTAAACACCATTGAGGCATTAAGCCTTTGCCCATGTGTCAATTTCTTATTTGTTATTGTTAGGTTTCGGGCCTCCTATGCTCATGTGTCAATTTCTAATTTGGTGTAATTAGAATGAGCCCTGTACTATTTGGTGGTTCTTTGATTAATTCCTTTGTTTAATTTCTCCATGAACTACTTGTCATGACCATAAAATGTTGTGTCAGCCCAACTATTATAATTAGTTTTTAATAAAGCCAATGCAACTAATGCTGCTTAACAAACTAAATAAAGAATTCAAAACTCGTTTCTTAAAGAAATAATATTTGTAACAAATGGTGTATTATCATTGCTCCAAACTACAGAACAAAATTTCAAACTAATTTATGTACAATTTTGATTTCATTTTTCTAACAAGAAATTTATAAATGAACAAAGACATGACACAGCTACCAGAATAAAATCAATTGAAGATATTATAAATTTGTGATGTTCATTGTTTATCTTATCATTGCCCATTAAGCAATTTTTTCTTTATTGACTATTCTACCCACCACCTACGTATTCATTTTAAATTATTATTGCTGAGTTCATGGAATCAACTCTGTAAGTTTAATCTTCAATCAACCGAAAGAATAATTATTCCTCAATATTTAAGATGACTAATCATTAACTAATTATTTGGCATCAAAGCATATATTGAAATAGACCTCTAACCTATTCCAGTGTTCAACCAAAAAAAAAAAAAAAAAAAAAGGAAAAAAAGAAAAAGACCGCTAACGATGTTGGAGCTCTTATTCCAACTCTGGTTAAAAATCCATTCAAGAGAACTTGCAACAATATTCATGGACAAATTCTAACTAATTAAAATAATTAAAAAAATAATAATCAATGAGTAACCTATCATATCATCCCACCAAATGATACCTTTAGTTTTATTTAAACTCTCAAACTAGTTTTTGGTCATTAAATAAATCTAAACTTGACATTTTGTGTTAGCAACTTGGGGAGGTTATATCTGAGCTGAGAAATTTTTGAACATAATTAAGCAAAGTGAGAGATAAGTTGACTGTGAAGCATAATTAAGCATGAAACTTATAGGGTGGTGGTCAGAACCTAATGAGCGTGCTATCATCATATTGTCAAACATAAATTACTGGTTAGTTATATATGTATTTATTTTAGTCCCTTCTAAAATATTTCTTCTTGAGTACTATATCTTTAATTGTGTCAGATTTCTGACTCGATAAATAATATATAATAAACAAATAGACTTTTTCAAGTAATAAGGTAGACAAATATTATTTCTCCTTCCATAAATCATTCAATGAGACAATCGTTGCATTCCGTTATGAAAACTTTGATTTTAGCGCATAAACATGACGTGATATGAGAATTATAAAGATTTCACAATAATCAAGAGTGTTCTAGAATATATTAGAATTTCCTAAACTATTTAGAAATAAGGTAGAGCACATTCACCATGAGGATAGGACCTAATTTTGGAATCCATGAGTAAATGTGTCAATCTTAATAGAAAGTTAAGGCCTGCACGTAACGGTTTTAAGGTTTTATATTGAACAAATATATTACACGTGCTTTCACGAGAGCATATCTGTTTTGTTTTATGTTTTTCATTTTTTTTGGCTGCAAAATAATGAAATGACTTGTACAGTAATATAAATTCTAAACAATTACAATTTTGTTTAAATGAATAAATTGTACATTAAACTGTGTATAAAGGGCTGTATGATTAATAATTATATTTTAGATAATTGTTATAATTTATTCATAATTTATTAAAAATAATTATAATATATTAAATAATTTCTTCCCCTTTAAATATAATAATTAAACATAGCATAATTATAATACTATTAGTAACTACATTTTAATTTCATAATTAGTTTATTACACTATTAGTAAATAATTTACTAAAGTGTATAATTATTAAATTATAGCGTAATTTATTAATTTAAAATTTTTTATTAAAATCATTATACTATTAATACTATTACAATTACAATAAATACAAATTATTTTTCATAATATTTTCATACTTTTAAAAGGCTAATAAGATGCAAGGTAACACTTAGTCTCCATAAGAGGCAAAACTTAAAGGCATAAGGCATAAGCCTAATAAATTTTTATTATTTTTATTTTTTTCTAGAATTTTAAATATTATGTGAAGATAAATTAGGGATAAAGTTTAAGTTTTCTATTAAAGAACATAACTAAATAATAAAATAATAGTGAGACCAAAGGTTTAAAAAAGTGAGGAAATGCATAATTAATAAGATGTTATGTGTAATTAGTGAATGATTATTACAACTAATAACATATATATTTGAGGATTATCAAACTTAAAAGGGCAAAAATAAAAATCAAATATTTTGACAAGACAATCCTCTTTTATATGTTCTAGAATATATTAGAATTTCCTAAACTATTTAGAAATATTGCAGAGCCCATTCACCATGAGGATAGGACCTAATTCTGGAATCCATGTGTAAATATAGCCCAACATTGTAAGCAATTAAAAGGGCATAAATCTTAATAGAAAGTTAAAGTTTGCATGTAACAGTTTTAAGTTTTTATATTGAGCTAGTATAGTGCCAAACTTTTAAAAGGCTAATAAGATGGAAGGTAACATGTAGTCCTCCATAAGAGGTGAAACCCAAAGGCATTAGGCAAACGCCTAATGAATTTTTATTATTTTTAATTTTTCTAGAATTTTAAATATTATGTGAAGATAAACTAGGGATAAATTTTAAATTTTCTATTAAATAACATAATTAAATAATAAAATAATTGTGTGACCAAAGGTTTTGAAAAAGTGAAAAAATGCATAATTAATAAGAGGTTATATATAATTAGTGAATGATTAATTACAACTAATGACATATTTGAGATGAAATATAACTGGTAGTCTTCCAAAAGAAGTGAAACCTAAAGGCATAAGGCATAAGCCTAATGAATTATTATTATTTTTAATTTTTCTAGAATTTTAAATATTATTTGAAGATAAATTAGGGATAAATTTTAAATTTTCTATTAAATAATATAATTAAATAATATAATAATAGTGTGACCAAAGGTTTTGAAAAAATTGAGGAAGTGCATAATTAATAAGAGGTTATATTTAATTAGTAAATGATTAATTACAACTAATGACATATTTGAGAACTATCAAACTTAAAAGGGCAAAAATGAATATCAAAAGTTTTGACAAGCCAATCCTCTTTTATATGCAGTATAGATATAGATATAGATGTAGTTCTCAATTTATATTTGAAATTTAACTACCAATGTTCAATTAGCCCCCCAAAAAGTGCTATCGGAACCTATATTGTATCTAGGATTTTTTTTTTCCCCGATATACGCCTTGTGTGTAGAACTGAAATATTATTCAAGATGGTGTCAGAAAAGTGACTAAAGTTTGAACAACTAGCATCGGTTCAACATTTTATTATGATTGAGATGCCAGTAATTAATCTGTTTAGCTAAAGTTTCTTATGAAATTATCATTTCTTTTATTTTGAAGAGAAAAATAGGGCGAGGAGCCCAATTCTAAATATATTAATATAAACAGTCTAATATAGATTATTGGATAAGAAGCAGTACGAGGATATACTACCAGTCATGGCCCTAAACAAGGAGCGGACATTGTCGTCACTTGTTACAGAAAACATAAATGAATGACTACATCGATGAGTTTTCTGCCCAAATGGACTCCATCGATGAGTTTTTATTTGCTTATTTCTATGATCATGGAATCACACTATTTTTAATTATAATTCTTAAAAAAAATATTCTCAATATGTTTAGATGACTTGGTCATGGAATCACACTATTTTTAATTATAATTCTTAAAAAAAGTAATCTCAATATGTTTAGATGACTATTCATTCAAAAATATACTTAAATAATGAAGCAGTCATTCCAGCTATTTATGATTACAATAACATAACCAAACTTCCTAGAAAAATTCTATATTAAAAAAGATTGAAAATGACATGAGAATAATTAATTAACAATAATTCAATGACTAATATATCTTAACTACCTATCAAACAAAGTGTCTAAGTTTGCTATGAAATAAAACTAAGTTTGCTAAGTCAGAATATTTGTTGTTGTTTAATAAAAATTCCAGAATTGAAGGTGGGAATTTGTTGCCAAGGATGCATGGTGGAATTTTTTGGTCTGCCTTTTTGAAAAGTTTTTTGCGAACCTATGTTCATATGGTTAATGTTTGAATGTATTTAGTTTGTTTCTCTGGAGCTACTACAGGTTTTTTTTTTAATCAACCAGACTGCGGTGTGACTGTTCTTGTTTGCGGTGAGTGACGACAAGTTCTGCTCCTTTCCCACAAAGTAATCTAGCGGCTTAGATTTTTGTTCAAACAGAGAATTAAAAGTTTTCCTCATAGCTGCTGTACTTGTAATTTATTCCTCCCTCTAATGAATATCTTTTGAATAGGGACACTTGCTCCAGTTTTACTTCAATCAGAGAGAGAGAGAGAGAGAGATAGAGAGAGAGAGAGAGAGAGAGCTATGTTTGCTAACCATCTAAGTCAGGGTTAATAACTTAGTGGGATATGAATTAGGACCCATCTAAGCATAAGGCCATAAGCAAAGTGAAAGATAAGTTGCTTGGTGAACAACGATCAATCATGAATAATGCTCTCATTATGTTGTCAAACATAAGTTACTGATTAATATTTTACTATGTCTCATCTGATCCCCAGGTTGTTTATTCTCGTCCTATATTTTCTTCCTTTGGTACAATTAATGTGGTGATTTTGACCTAATATAAGTTTATAATCATCTGTTGATCTAATCATAACTTCCTACGTTGAATGCAGTGATCAAGAAACTTTAAGGTGATATTGGCAAAACACAAATCAAGTTTAATTTGACACAGATTAATTAACAGTGGCATATACCTGCATAGATATCACATGTTTTTAGCTATGAAAGGCGCTCAACCTACGTGCATACGTTAGAGTATAAAATGATAACTTGACAGTTTGCATTATAATTTCAAAGTTTTGATATAACAACACACTTATCTATTATTGACTCAAGACGGTAACATTGTACTACCAAATATAAATCCATGAACAACGCATAGATTGTTGGTTAATTAGGTACATTGTTGGCTTCTCTTAAAACTTGTTTATCTAGCAATTTTTTTTTGTTGTAATACTCTTAAGTCGAGCTAAAGATGGGTTGTGGACTGCCCGTGTGCCTTCCCTATATGCACGTGCTAGCACGAGGTACCATTAGGAAAAATAATTAAATGTTCGTTTCTTAATTTACTCCCAATGTTCCCTCTAATCATCCCTTCCAATTGGTTAATTAATGCTAATCATGCCTCCACATCACTAATCCCTTCTGTTCATGTACAATGTGTGGGTAAAACCACATTGATTATCTTTTTATTCCTTTCACACTTTGTACTCGTCTTCCTATATAAACTAAACTTATGTGCATGCAACCTAACATAATTTCATTAATTAGCCTTGCTAGTTTAAGAGATGGATAACCAAGAATTCGTCTACTCTTCTCAAACTCACTTGGACACCATTGATGGCCTTGAACCATTCATTGATAGCTTTGTTCAAGGATTCGACGATTTCATGTTTTCTGATGCTGGTTTTTTCGACAATGTGTTTGATTCAGATATTGGCTTGTCATTAGACGCAGTAGTCAGCTCTCCGGGCCTCAACTTGAGCTTGGAGGAAGAAGAAGATAATCACGAACAAAATGGTAGCAAAGGGGATTATTCGGGTTCAAATACGAAGCCTAAGAGAGACCGTTCAAAAACCCTAGTGTCGGAGAGAAAGAGGAGGAGTAGAATGAAGGGGAAGCTCTATGAGCTACGAGCACTAGTTCCTAACATAACGAAGGTATACATTCTTTTGTCATTTTAACATATGTTTTTGAACTTATCATTCTTGTAGTTTCATTTTGGCAGATAGGTACCCTCTGAGTGCAATTTGTGATTCTTTTACCCTCAGTTGTTATTACACCACTGCTTTATACTTGAGTAAAATCTTTTTTTTTTTTTTTATTACTTTCAAGGGTAAAAGAGTAAAAAAAATCACTAAGAGATCTATGCGCCAAAATAAAACCACAGACAAATCAGTTCAAAGACATCAAACTACGTACAAGGCTCTATACGTGTAATTAACCCTTAAAAAATGAAACTAATCAACAAGATGACAAATCTTTCTCACAGTTGAAAACCTCAAATGTGATTACACATATTATGCAGATGGACAAAGCATCGATAATTGGAGATGCAGTAGTTTATGTGCAAAGCCTCCAAGATCAAGCTAAGAAATTAACAAATGAAATATCGGCCCTTGAATCATCGTTATCATCATCAAAAGAAGATCAAGTGTTTGAAGTTGCCATTGATAATGAGTGCTGCAAGAAGAACAATTGTGGAGGGAAGATACTAAGTGTGATGGCTCATGAAGTTGGAGAAGGGAGATACTATGTGAGGGTTGAGTGCAACAAGAAAGATGGAGTAGCATCAGCTCTTTATAATGCAATGGAATCGCTTGAATGCTTCCTTATGGAGAAATCTAACCTCTCCTTCAATTGTGATCGGTTCATTCTAACATTGACCTTGAATGTAAGTATTCTTCATTTTCTTCACCTACATTCATTGTTCTTATCATGAGCTTTGACTTATTGTCTTTCATGCTGGAGTATATATATCTATCATATCGAGTTTGTTACATAAAAACAAAAACTATTCTTAGATAATATTTTAATAAAAACATCACAAATTTGACCATCGAACGAACAAAAGTTGTAGCTTGAATGTTCTTATACGAAGAAATCTAACCTTTCTTTCAACTCTGATTAACTAACCTTCAATGTAAGAGCTCTTCATTTCTATACCTTGATATTTTATTCTTCCTCATGTTAACCTACATTTTGAAAATAATTGATGTAGGTAAAGAAAGCTGAGGAGGTGATGACTGCATCTTCTATGAAGTTACAAGTGATGAACGCTCTTCTTAAGGAAGGATTTTGGTTCGAGATGTAGAATTTGTAATTCAAATTCTCATAAGCACATTTCTGCTCTTTTGTTTGGCTTTCTGGATTACCTTTTAGCTGCCAATCTGCCATTGTACTCACTTTGAGGATCTCGGAATACTGCTCTTATTTCTGTAAATAATGATCAGAATGTTCCCGGATTAAAATAATTTCTTTAAGGGTACAAGATGAATGAGTTGGGAATAGCTGAGAAGGGAAGCAGGGAGAAATCATTCACCCCGTTATGAATTCTTTAGAGGGTTAAATGTCCCCCCTCATCCCCCTAAATTCACCCACAACAATACTAAATTTTCTCACCCTCAAATTGAAGTGGAACTAAGGAGAAGGGAATTTTCTAACGTACGTCCCATTTTTTTCCCCCCGCCTTTCTTATTACAATGAAATGAAATGCCGAACAGGTGTTGAGGTCCATTTCATTAAATTGAATGGTTAGTTGCAGGTAGATCCCCACATACTACTGGCTATGCATATATCCCTGTTCTTTGATTATTGCAGATAGATACCTTTAGTTAAATGTTTTCACTCTTTTACCCTTTGGTCTATTTGTAAAAAAAAATTCTCTTTCTCTAAGGGTAAAAGAGTAAAAAATTTCACTATGGGGTCTATTTGCAACAATACAATCCATAGGGGTTTTTTCCAATTTTTTTTCGGATTACGTATGAAAGGGTACTTCCATTTTTAGCTATTTTTATTTTAGTTCTATTCTATATACAAAGTAAGGAGTATTATAATATAGAATTTTGGATACTTTCTTATTGATTTGGAATCCAATCAATTAGTTCCGCAGGAATTACTACAAATAAATTTACTAGAATAACTAGATTTTTTTCACTTATTGATGCATATTATGATCCATATTCTACTATTTTGGTATAATTGTTTTTATTTACTAGACTATAGTATATGATTTATTCTTAAATAATAACATATAGGAATGATAATAATAGCAAAATAATATACTTAAAAATAAAAAATACAAATATTTTTATATAATATATTAAATAAATAATAAAAATAGATGAGATATATATGAATTTAATTAGTAATTCAATTTAGATAATGATTTAATGATTCGAAACAGAGATGTTCAATCTGCAAATGGGTGATTTGACTAAAGATCTATCCGCAATTAAAAATAACGTTACCTATTAGCAAGGCAACGGAGGTTGTACCAATTTATACCTTTTTCTTTCATTTTAATTTTTTTACTAATATTATACTATTAAATCAAAATTTCTGTTATTTTAAATCTTCATATTCCTATTGACTTATTAATGTACTAATCTGAACATGTATTATCTTAAATTAGTCCATAGTCATGCGGCCAGGCCTTAGGCCTGTGGGCCCCAAGACCTGTAGGCTTCGTATTCTCAGGCCTAAAGGAACGAGGGCTCAGCTTTGTTACTTTTTGCTGCTCAATGAATAAATGCTTTTCAATAAACCAATGGATAATTACATAACAAGCTCAAGCATACTTGCGCTACTAAATTTGGTCTTACTGCCTTACACACATACATCAAAACCTGCATTACACTGACTCCGCCCAAAACTTTGCTTCATTACAATGATAAAGCACCATTAAGATCATAACCTTTATACTCTTCACCAACTGACTTTGGATTCTCTTTACCTTTAAGTGTAATATCGCATTCCTCTCCATCCCTATACAATTCAACGTAGATGCAAACGCTAACTTTTTTATATTATGAGCAAAAGTGTTTCTGTTCTTGCGGGGTTAAAATTGTCTATCTAAATTAGGTGCGTGTAAGTACATCTAATTAGTATAGATAACTTTGTCTTGTATGTCAATCCTATCAAATTCACCCTACAAGAGAGGGTTTTATTTTTATGTGGGTTCATGGCTCCCAATTGACTCAAGAATCTATTGTTAATTACCCTTATTGATGAAAGGAACATTCGATTAAGAGTCAATAAAAATCATCAAAACAAGAGAAAAAAACTCACAAAGCAAGAAAAGGCAATAATATTATATTTTTTTAATGATCATATGCATGACTTAACCAGGGGCATACCCCAGTGTACAGATTTTCATGTAAAATTCTAGACTAGAGATATTGCGATTGAAATTTGGGTTTGGGTTTGACTTGGAGACGTGAAATGGAATTTGAATTTTGGAACCTACTTTAGCGACGTGGAGGTCAAATTTGGAATTCGGCCCAGTTTAACAACGTAGAGGTCAATTTGGTATTTTACTCCAGTTTACGACGTAAAGCTCAAATTTAGAAATTTTTTATCCAATTTAACGACTTAGAGGTCAAATTTAGAATTTCGTCCAGTTTAACGACTTAGGGGTCAAATTTGAAATTTTATCCAATTTAACAATATAGAGGTCAAATTTGGGATTTATTCTAGTTTAACGACAAAGAGGTCAAATTTAGAATTTTGTTCTAGTTTAACAACATAGAGGTCGAATTTGGAAATTTGTTCTAGTTTAATGACGTAGTGGTCGAGCTTGATTTGGCCCAATTTAATGACATCGAGGTCGAGTTTGATCTTTATTCCAGTTTAACGACATAAAGGTCAAATTAGAATTTCTTCTAGTTTAATGATGTAGAGGTCGAATTTACTTTGGGGTCTAGTTTAACGACGTAGATGTCAGATTTGGAATTTTGTCTAGTTTAAACGACTTCGAGGTCGTACTAGAAATTTTTCTGTCTTCTAGTTTAACAACTTAGGGGTCAATTTTGGTATTTTCCAGTTGAGGGACGTGGAGATCAAATTTGGTGTTTGTTTCAGTTTTACGACGTAAAGGTCGAATTTGGAATTTTATCTAGTTTAATGACTTAGAGGTCAAATTTAGAATTTGCTCTAGTTTAATGATGTAGAGGTCAAATTGAATATTTGATGTAGGACGCATAACAAGTAAATCATGGAAAAGTGGGACCTTCACGAGTCAAATGCGGACACAGATAAATTATTGACTGGCCGTAGAGAAATAACCATATCTCCCAATCCGGAAGGCGGGTTATAATATATTATATATGAAAATCGCCTATCTCAACGAGACGGAGTCAATTAGTTTGGCAGAATCCCATGATCCCATCAGTAACACCCGTTTATGGCAGGATTTCAGAAATAATCACTCTTTAGTTTATTTTCAGTAATAAAGTTAGAGTCAATTTAGATTAGGAAACAAAATCAATTTTAATTTAATTAGGACTGATTTTTTTTATATTATAAGGAGTCTTTTAGGGTAGGATTTGATACTTTCTATATCTTTATAATTCTAGTTATTAGGAGTCTAGTTTATTTTTCTATTTAAGAAAAGTCCTGTAAGCCCTATAGGCATATTACTTTTATCAATAAAATTCCTCTTTAATATTTTCTTCGTGGATTCAAAGTTCTTCATAGATCTGGAAATCGTTCTTTGTGGATTCAGAGAACACCCATTGATGGATTCTGAGCTTTATCACTTCCGCACTGCGTCAATTGGTATCAGAGACCTATTTCCCGATCCGATGGCAGGCGATGAAGCCCCTATTTCTCGAACTAAGTTCGATGAGTTGAAGACCGATGTTAATCAGATTAAGACTAACGTAAATCGACTTGCGTCACCAATAGAGCGTCTGAACACGGTACGCGTTCGAGATCATGTTGATGATCGCCAAAGGTGAGATCCGACTCTGCAAAACAAATCCTACAGCAATGATCATAGAGGCTACCAAAGACAGGAGAACTATGATGCTAGAGGATTAAAGATACTATCCTTCATTGGTAAGCTTCATGCTGACGATTTTCTTGATTGGATTGATGAAGTGGATAGATATTTTGAGTATGAGATTATCCCAGACGATTGGAAAGCTAAATTAGTGGTTTACAGACTTAAAGGAAAAGCATCTGCATGGTGGGATGAAATATTGATAAATCGATACCATCAAGGGAAGGATCCGGTTCGAACATGGTCAAAGATGAAGAAATTATTGAGAGACCATTTCTTACCTTTTAACTACAAACAATATCAGCTATCTTTGAAAGATTCTTTTACTTTAGCCGACACGGTCCGTCTAACGAAGAAGGTGGAGCGAGAACTTGAGCAAAACAACAAGAGACCTTCATCATGAATATTTTTAGAGAGTGATCAAACTAGTTATGATTATGGCAAAACTAAGAAACCTCAATTCATTTCTAAGAAAAGGTCTGGATTTGTGAAGAGCACCGAAGAAGCAACAACAAAGACTTTGTCAATTAAGTCAATGATAGAGCCAGAGGTATTTAAGACAGAGATTCCTAAGGAGATGATTTTTATAGTGGAAGACAACAAGACTTTAGCAGGAAACTTGAAACAATCTGAAGAGGTTTATGATTTGGTTACAATTGAAAAAGAAGAACCTGCCCCAATCGAGATTCCTCTTGATGAGCAAGCCCCTATTGCAAGTAAGATTCCTACTATTGATGGTGATATGTCGGTGAAGATGGATATTATGCATGAGGTTCCTAAAGCTATTGTGAGTGATATTATATTTTCTAATATTGTTGCAATAAAGGAGAATGGTAGAATTGAGAGCGAGGTGATTGATGATATGTGTGAACTGCTTAATGGAGAGCTCAAAGCAAAGGAGATAGAGTGCAAGAGAATTTCTTCTTTTGAAATAAAGAGTGTCAATGGCTTGGAGGAGTTTTTAAAGTCATCTTTTAATCCACATGCCGAAAGTCACACTAAGACAATGTGAAAAAAATTCATTCAAAAGTTTGATTCTGAAGAAGCCCTAGCTGAGAAGGTAAAAAAACAGATGGAGAAAATCAATGCTAAGTATAAAGCAGATGTTGATCGATACAGGAGAAGAAAAGTGTTTATCAAAGAAGCTGCTATTCAAGCAAATATAAGCTCGGGGTCAAGCTTCTTTCACCAAGGGAAGACTAATGTAGGATGCATAACAAGCAAATTCATGGAAAAATGGGACCTTCACGAGTCAAATGTGGATACGGATGAATTATAGACTGGCTGTAGAGAAATAACCATATCTCCTAATCCAGAAGGCGGATTGTAACATATTATATATGAAAATCGCCTATCTCGATGAGACAGAGTCAATCAGCTTGGCAGAATCACACAAGCCCATCAGTAACACCCGTTTATGGTAGGATTTCAAAAATAATCAGCATTTAGTTTATTTTTAGTAATAAAGTTAGAGTCAATTTAGATTAGGAAACAAAATCAATTTTGATTTAATTAGGACTGATTTGTTTCTTATATTGTAGGGAGTCTTTTTAGGGTAGGATTTGATACTTTCTATATCTTTGTAATTCTAGTATTATTAGGATTTTAGTTTATTTTTCTATTTAAGAAGAGTCTTATAAGTACTAGAGGCATATAACTTTTATCAATAAATTTCTCTTATTATATTTTCTTCGTGGATTCAAAGCTCTTTGTGGATTCAGAGATCGTTCTTTGTGGATTCAGAGAACACTCCTTAGTGGATTCCAGAATTTTTTAACTTCCACGCTGCGTTAATTAGTATCAGAGTCTTATTTTTTCCGATCCGATGGCAGGCGACGAAGACCATATTGCCTTAACTCAGATTAAGACTTGCGTAGACCGAATTGCATTGGCAGTGAAGCGTCTGAACCAAGGACAAGTTCGAGATCGCTTTGATGGTCGCCAAAGACTTGATCAGACTTCGCATGAAGAATTCAACAGCAACAATGATAACTATGAGCCCCAAGCCGCGGTGATGATCGTAGAGACCACCGACGATGGGACAATTATGATGCTAGAGGGTTCAAGATGAAGATGGATTTGCCATCTTTTAATGGGCAACTCCATATCGAAGAATTGCTTGATTGCATTGCAGAGGTGGAAAAGTTTTTTGAGTATATGGAGATTTTAGATGAGCGGAAGGTTAAGTTGGTGGCCTACTGACTTAAGGGTGGAGCATCTACTTGGTGGGAATCAGTATGCATGAATCGATCCCGTCAAGAAAACCCGAAAGGCGATAACTGGGAGAAGATGAAGAAGTTATTAAAAACTCGTTTCCTTCCTACCTATTATTATATGTTCAATCGATATCTAAGTACAGATTCTAACTATGATCATGTAGAGATTAAATATGCACAATCTGTCCCTAAGCATGATCTTGGAGTTATGAAAAGGACTCAAGAAGTAATAAAGAGAGAAGAACCATCTCAGAAGCATAATATCTTTCGCACGAGATGTATTGTGATGCAGAAGGTTTATGATGTTATCATTGATAGTCACAGTAGCAAGAATCTTGTCTCTTGGCGTATGGTGAATAAGTTAGATTTGAAGATAGACAAACACCCACCTCCCTACAAGATCGACTGGATTCACAAGGACAATAATGTGCAGAACGATGAGATGTGCCAGGTATCTTTTTCTATCGGCCGCAACTATGTCGATGAGGTGTTATGTGATGTGGTCGAGATGGATACTTGTCATATACTTTTAGGTAGGCCATGACAGTTAAATGTTGGTGCCACTCACAGGAGCAGAGACAATGCTTGTATCTTCAAGAAGAAAGGACGTTGATTTCCACTCATGTCTCTTCCAGAAAAGGAGTCATCCATGAAAGAGACTACTGAGCAGAAGAAATTTTTGGTGATAGACAACAAGACTTTAGTTGAAGACTTGAACTAATTTGAAGAGGTACGTACCTTAGCTGTAACTGGAAAAGGAGAACCTGCCCCTGCTGAAATTCCTCCGAATGTGCAAACACTCATTATGCATGAGATTCGTGATGTTGATTGTGATATGATAGCGAAGATGGATATTATACATAATATTCTCAAAGAGGTTGTGAGCGATATTGCCCATATTGATGTTGTCCCGATGGAGGAAAATGATAAAATAGAGCGTGAGACAATTGATGATATGTGTGAACCACTTAGTGGAGGGTACAAAGCAAAGGAGATGGAGTGCAAGAGAATTTCTTCTTTTGAAATAAAGAGTGTCAATGATTTGGAGGAGTTTTTCAAGTCATCTTTCACACTAAGATAATGTGGGAAAGATTCATTCAAAAGTTTGATTCTGAAGAAGCCCTAACTTAAAAGGTAAAAGAACAAATGGAGAAAATCAATGCTAAGTATAAGACAGACGCTGATCGATGCAGGAGAAAAAAAGTGTTTATCAAGGAAGCTGCTATTCAAACAAATATAAGCTCAGGGTCGAGCTTCTTTCAACAATGGGAGACTGATGTAGGACGCAAAATGAGCAAATTCATGAAAAAGTGGGACCTTCACGAGTCAAATGCGGATACGGATGAATTATTGACTAGCTATAGAGAAATAACTATATCTCCCAATCCAGAAGGCGGATTATAACATATTATATATGAAAATCGCCTATCTCGACGAGACAGAGTCAATCAGTTTGGCATAATCCTACAATCCCATCAGTAACACCCATTTATGGTATGATTTCAGAAATAATCAGCCTTTAGTTTATTTTTAGTAATAAAATTAGAGTCAATGTAGATTAGGAAATAAAATCAATTTTGATTTAATTAGGACTGATTTATTTTTTATATTATAAGAAGTCTTTTTAGGGTAGGATTTGATACTTTCTATATCTTCGTAATTCTAGTTTTATTAGGAGTCTAGTTTATTTTCTATTTAAGAAGAGTTTTGTAAGCCCTAGAGGCATATAAATTTTATCAATAAATTTCTCTTATTATATTTCTTCGTGGATTCGAAGCTCTTCGTGGAGTCGGAGATCGTTCTTTGTGGACTTAGAGGATACCCCTTGGTGGATTCCGAGATTTTTTTACTTAAGCACTGCGTAATTCTTTATCACAATGGATTTAAGTGGATCTGTTCAAAGTACTTATTCTTCAAAAATAAAGAAGAAAATTGATAGTTAATGAATTAAATCTAGAGAAGACATTTTTTCTTCTCGTTCAATAAGTCCCGTGACACACATGACCAGCATGAGCAGTCAAAAGGCTTTGTTCAGTTGTGTTAATCTAATCAATTATGATAGGATTAAGAATGGGGGAGCGGCGTGGACTCCTGCGAGTCCAAATCCATGCAAGATTTGGAGACACCTCAACTGAAAGAGATCGATGTACCCGGTTATTAATCCCAAAAATGCTATTTGGCTAGCGGAGGGTCTAGCGCTTCATCACGCAAGGGCAAGGGTCCACGTCAGCTGAATAATTGACCCCAAAAATTCCCGTGACCTCCTTCCCAAGCTTTCTCCCACTCAGAT
>JBAKGM010000412.1:13468663-13481918 GCA_037177215.1 Asparagus racemosus | reverse complement strand
CCGAATCGAACATACCTTTGGTTAAATTCTATTCATTTATAAGCCGAATACTAAAAATTATTTGTTTAGTACTAAATAAACTATCGAATCGAACTTGATCGAATATCAGGACGAATAATAACCGAACTATTTATTAATTATTCGGTTCACTCCCACCCCTACCTGTATGTGGACTGTATGCACCCTAATCGATGCTCATGAGTTATGACAAGCTAATGGGCCTGGGCTGGCTAGATTAAGCCTAGTACAGCTCGAACTCCAGAAAACATCGTAAATATACCTTATGTTAGGGCTTTTCTGGCAGTCGTAAATTCCCTCTTCTGCAAAATCTATTTGCTGGAGGGACCTTTTAGTAAACATTCAACTTCCGTTAATACGCGTCAATTCACTGTTCGTTTCGTTTCCCTGGGAGCATTTCCTTTGTGTCGCCGTTTCCGTACTCGGGAAGTCGTGATAACCTCGGATCCGGTAGAATTTCATTTTTTTTTAGTGTTTTTTACGAATTTTTTCGATTAAATTTAAGTCTTTTTTGG
The DNA here is from genome assembly GCA_037177215.1 of Asparagus racemosus. Taxonomy (NCBI): domain Eukaryota; kingdom Viridiplantae; phylum Streptophyta; class Magnoliopsida; order Asparagales; family Asparagaceae; genus Asparagus; species Asparagus racemosus. Next base: position 13,481,385 of record JBAKGM010000412.1, on the reverse strand, counting down.
GGTTTAGGGCTTTGATTTCATTCGAAAGCCCTGATCTGTGTTTGATCGAGCTTTTCTATAATTGGACTAGAAATTGTGCAGAATTTTGTGATTAAACACTTCCTTTTCGAACCAAGTTTTAGATTTTAGGGTTTATGAGCTAGATTATTACCTTTTGGATTCTTTAGTTCCATCGATATGTTGGTTAATCCTTGTTTTAAAATTTGAAATTAATTCAGAATTAAAATTGTGCCCTAATGTTGAACAAAATTTGCACTTTTGTTTAGATTAATGCAAAAATTCAAGGTATATTTTGCTTGTTTAGTGTGAAAGTTTAGTCTTGAACAATTAGATCGCGTTTGCACGCAAATTTATCAGTTCCATTATATTATAAGCCTGTAAATTTACAATTTTTGTTGGCTGTTTAGTGCAAAAGTTTCGAACTTGGATTACTTATCATTACTCTTGTGCCCTATTTAGATGGATTGGCAAGGTCAGAAGCTCTCGGAGAAGACCATGGAGATCATGCTCATTGCATTTGCGGCCATGGCCTTTGCTGTTGGCTACACTATCGGATCGTTCCAAATGATGCTCTTTATATACGCTGGTGGAATTATCTTGGCTGCGTTGGTTACACTCCCCAGTTGGCCGTTCTTCAATCGCCATCCTTTGAATTGGTTGGATCCAAGTGAGGCTGAACGCAATCCGAAGCCACAAATTGTGCCATCGAAGAAGAAGGGAGCTAAGCAACACCAGAAGTAGGATCCTGTTACAGGTCTGACCATAATGTTAGATTTCTTTACGTTTTGTTTCGGACTTTGATAAGTTTTGTTGATGGAAAAATGATTGCTATGTTGAATGCTTATCAGCTTGAACTGGATGCTAAAACTTTACATGAGGTGCATTTTGGTTTTATATATTTATTCTCACTTAAGTTTGTTTTGAGTATATGCAGTTTGTAATTTGGGTCCATGTATCTTTCATTTAAAAGAGGCGCCCTTTTGGTTTGTGAGCTTCATTTGCAAATTTCAGAAAATTCCCTCATATTCTGTAAACCCTCACACTTGAGAAAATTAGGGAAAATGCCCTCATGCATAGAAAATCAACAGAAATGCCCTTGAACTTGGGAAATCCAAAAAAAAGGAACAAACTATCCCTTCCCTTAAGAATTCAACTACAACAATCCCACAGGTTTCCTTAACAATTGGAAAATTAGCAATCCTCACACATTGAGAACACCAGAAATTCCCTAAAACCTGGAAAAATCCAAATAAAAACTAACAAACTGTCTGTTCCTTTGACCATTTGACTACGACACTCCCTCAGACCTCAGGTTCTGCGTCATGCACGCATCGCATGCCTCGGAATACTAGTCTCTTTATAATAAGAAGATTTGTACGTGTTTCTCTATGTGTGTGCACCTGAAAGTTGTATAAGCTCCCTGTCTATAACTGTATACAAGCTGGCAAGTGGCACCACACTGTTCTTAATGATCTTTATGCTTAAAGGATTTGCATACATATACATACATACATAAAGGTATGGTGTACCCACATGCTGTCTCTGCCATCGGGAAATGTTTCCCTCCCGAAACACTCCATCCATTGGCTGCAGAGCCATCCAAGATGAGGGATCTTAGCACAATCAGAAGTAGGATCATGTCACATGCAGACCATCATGTTAGAGCTTTAGTTTTTGTTTTGGATGTGAAGTTTAATGCTTGGAAAATGATTGCTAACGTTTACTGCTTCTCATGGTGAGTTTTTATAGTTTTTTGTTGTTCTTGAATGCCAATTTGGAGAAGGGATGCAAATATCATTTATGTTAGGATCATATCATGGACCTAACGAATCATGTTAGATTTTTTTAATTTTTTTTTTGGACTTAGAATTTTCTTTGATGGTAGAATGGTTGTTATTCTTGAATGCTTCTCTTCATGAATTAATATGGTTTGATGTTGTTTTCAAATGCCAATTGAATGCTAAATATTTAAATTCTTGTCCATATTTTGAGCATATGCAGTTTGCATCATGGATGTTGGTTATCTCTTACCTGATAGAACACTGAAGTCTGTGAAAGTTGCTATTGAAATAATTAACTAAGGTTCATCTAAGATTCCTGGTTCTTACCTTACCAGGATTGTAGTGTTCATGTTTAGCCTCATTGACTTCCATTCTTTTAGATCAAAGGGTAGATTGCAGATATTGCTGATAACCCCCCTCTTCTATGCTTGCAGTAGCCTTTATCAACCTCAACTTATATGTATGCATTTAACCACCTGGAGTTGGTATTTTGAGAAGGATAAAATGCAGACAACCTTCTGCTACACGAATTGAGGGTGAAAAGTGCAGATAACCAAGTTGAAGAGTGATAAGTGCTATTGTAATGGTGTAAACCTAAGGAATGGGAAACCCTAACAACCATCGCCTCTTATTTTTATTTTTCTTTACACGTTTTCCACCCAATTTCACCTTGAAAACTCAAAATTGAGTTTTCCCTTTTTTATGATGTTTTTTGACGTTTGTAGAAAAGTTTCCTAAAAGTTTTCTGGAGTATCATATGGTGGAATAGGGATTCTTTTTGGCTAATCTGACACAGGAAAACGATGTCAATAGTTTTCCACACGTTTTCAACCCCATTTTTTTTTGAACCAAACATGCCCTATAAGGAAAAGAAAAAAGAAAAGAAAAGAGATGGCCTATTTCAAGTTTTGCACAACAAACATACTAGATTATTGAAATTACCGGTTCCTAACCTGGTCAATTATTAAAATAAGATTTCCATGGAATATACACATGATATGGTTTTATATCAGGGTTAGTTGATGTGCTAAAGAAATTAAGTTAGTGTTAATAGAAATCTTTTCTTTGAGTAATTACAAAATAGTTCATCGTGTAACTATCATGTCTTTCTGTATCAATCAATTTACTTCAGAAAGAAATGGTAGTAACAGGATTTTTTTTCCCCGCCTTCTATGTATGTATGATTGTTTTTGTACAGGACTGATTGGATGCATCAAAACTTTAACATAGATATTTAGCTGGATGTTGTTGCAATACTGAAAATATTGTTGCAGAAACAAAATAGGCGATATATAGGAGTAGTTGACATTCAAATTAAGGAGTGTTCTAACAGGAGGAGAAAGGACTCTATGCCGTAAAATGGATTTTTTGTTCCCTCACACTTAACCAAACACACCCTTGTGTTTTATTTACGTATGTGCGTATCTAAAGTAATTTTAAGTCCCCTGCTTACTGTATACAAGGTGGCAAGTGACAACGCACTGTTCTTCATAGTCTTTATGCTCAAGAATATATATGAATATGAATATAGATATTACGATATGATTAACTGTCGGACAGGCTATGATTTTCCTTTTCCTTTCTTTTTTCTTTGTATGTATTCAAGCTAAAAGTTTTGTTGATGGGAAAATTATTACTGAAGTTGAATGTTTCTTAGTGGTCTCTTATGATTTGATGATGTTCGCTTATGTCAATTGAATGTTAAACTTTGAACAAATGGCATTTTATTTTCTGTATATTTGTTCTCTATCATGATTGTATAAGCATATATTTGCAATGTTCTGATTTGATAAAAATGCCTCAGAAAGGTATCTGCTGCAAAAATTTTCCCCCTGTGAAAAGGATATCCAAATAACTGTCAAACTCAAAAGAGAATGATTCATGTGGTCAACCCTAAAATTTTAGAAAAATAGTGTTGTTATTTTGTTGTTCCTACCACCGCTGCTGTTGTTGTAAGACACTTGTATAATTCAATAACAAACAAAAGCTTTTATACCAAATTTTTGGGTTCGACTACAAGTTATATGATCATTCATTTGGTATTATGTTTTGGGTGCCTTAGGGGACTTACGAAAGCTTGGGACAACTTAAGCTTGGTTCTAAGGTAGATATCTTATTGCATGTACAACCAGGAGTATATGAAAAGAGCCATTTAAGTCTTTGGAGGAGAGGACTTCAATAGTATTTGACCGACTTCAAGTTTGGAGAATAAACATAAGATATTATGAAAGTTTGGCTTCTCAAGTTGGTTAATGATTCAAATAGAATTTCTGCGGAGTATGTGCTCATAGATATATGATTTCACATAAGGCTTGCTTGATGTCTCCAAGGAATTTTGTTTGATTATTGACCAAAATTCATCATGTAACTATGAAGCCTTTTCTTATGCAAGAAACAGGTGATATTGCCATAGTTGACAGGAAAAAATTGAAAGGAAGCAGTAGTTCTAAGTATACATTAGAATAATGAGAACGAGCAGTGATAACTACATTTCTATTTCTACACTACAAGAGAGAAAAACATGAGGTACATTCTCTTGAATTTCTTCTATGTACGCTATTTCTATACTACAAAAGAGAACTGAGGACTCCCTTCATGAGTCATCAATTTTGAAAATTTTTTTGAAGAGAATTAACCCCACAAGAAGTAGTGTCAAAGTAGTGTAGGAGTAATAGTGAATTTATCACTACTCTATATATTACCCAAAATAAATATTTTAAAAAAACACACATTTTTAGCCGAATATGAACAGAATTATGACACCTTAACGTATTCTTAATATAGGAACTTCCTACACTCATTCACAACCATAAAGAAGTGGGAACTCATCAAATTCCTCCTGAAACACAACCCTGCCTCCAATTCTCTCCAGCCACTTCAAAACTTGAAACATAGAAGGCCTCTCCTCAGCACAAGCAACCAAACACCTACTCCCAATCGTCAACAACTCAACAATCTCATCCTCATTCCCATTCCTTCTCAGAAACGGGTCTATAGCTTCACCGAGGCAACCCGCAACCAATAACCGAGCTACCCGATCAGCTAATTCCTCGTCGCTGTTCTCCATCGCCGTCCCATCAGTCACCAGCTTTAGCAGTAACATTCCAAACTGATACACATTTTCGCTAGTCGCTGAGGATGTGCTCGTGCTGAAGAGCCTATTGAGCCCGAAATCAGCAATCCTCGGCTCATCGTCCTCATCGATAAGTACAGCGCTCGTGTTCAAGTTCCAGTGGGTGAGGGGGGTCTGAAAGCCGTGGTGAAGCCAGGCGAGGCCTCGTGCAACACCGAGCGCGATCCTCAGCCTCTTCGGCCATCCAAGACTCTCACATCCTGACCTGAGATGCTGCGATAGAGCCCCATGCGACATATTCTTGTATATAAGAAGCTTCTCTCGTTCAAGAAAGCAGAAGCCAAGGAGAGGGACCAGATTCGGGTGGCGGATCTGCCCGTGTGTCTCCATCTCCGCCCTAAACTCCCGTTCTGAATGCGAGCATCTATGGAGCCGTTTAACGGTTAGGGCCGAGCCATCATACAGAATGGCCTTGTATGATGTCCCGGTATCAGGATTCCCGGCGACCACAACGTTGTCCGGGTGGAAGTCTGCTGTAGCGGCTGTCAAGTCTGCGAGCATCACCTCCTCAACAGGATCCTGAAACAGGGAAACCCGAAGGTATCCGCTGTGGGAAAATGACGTAACTTGATCCAGACAGCAAACGGTCTTCTTCTTGCTCATCCTACCTCCGCCCACGGGCATGCAAAATCTCGACAAGACATAACAAATCGCTATAGAAAGAGAGAATCCGATAGCCCCCGCAGCAAGATTAACAATAACGCTGATGTTCTTCGTTACGCCATGTTTGCAATCAGAAGAGGTTAGATGTCCACAGAGCGACGGATTGTGAGAAAAGCTGGCAGCACCAAATTTGAATAAGCCTGCAGGGAGCAAACCGGAGAGATCATTGTCTGAGAGGTCGAGAGAGCGCAGCCTCGGAAGAAAAGACAGAGGGGGAGGGATGGAGCCGGAGAGCAAGTTGGAGGAGAGATCGAGCTTGTTGAGGTAAATGCAGGCAGAGAGTTGGGGAGGGATTGGGCCCGAGAGGGAATTGGAGGAGAGGTTGAGGACGACGAGGTAAGGGAGCCAGGTGCAAAGAGAGGCAGGGATGGGGCCCGAGAAGTTGTTATCAGAGAGGTCGAGGGAGGTGATGGAGGAGCAGAGACGGAGAGCGGAGGGGATGGAGCCAGAGAGGGAGGCAGAAGGGAGGGACAGCGACATGACACGGCCTTCGTCAATGTGCCAGCAGAAGACGCCGAGGAAGCTGCAGAGGAAGCCGTTGGTAGAGACGTTAGAAAAGGTCCACGACCAGAGTTCAGTTTCAGGGTCGGCGACGGAGGACTTGAAGCCATGGAGGCAGGCGACGTCGTCCGCCACGGTCGCTGCCAACCGTGTTAGAAGAAGGACGGTGATGATGGCCGGGAACATGATGTTAATTGGAAGAGTGAAAGCTAAAGGAGAACAAAAGTATAAGTAAGAGACTGGCGGGGCGAAGACTGAGACTGGCAGAGGAAGACTTTGAACATTTCTTTGCGTTTTTGCTTCGAAGTCTTGCTTCAGTTTATCAAAAGACCCACCTAGTTCTATATGTTACAGAATACCCCAGAATGTAAACTCAAAATATAAAATACAAAGTGCAACAATATACACTAAGGCATGTAGTTACGCACACTATACTATATAATTATGCGTTCTATAGTATGTAACTATACACCCTAATGTATGTAGTTATACTCACTATTATATGCTGCTCCACACTTTGTGTTTTAATTTTGGGTTTAAAGGTAAATAAAATTTGAATATTGGTTTACTTAACTGGAACATATAGAGCTAGGTGGGTTTTTTGGTAATGGGAAAATTTGGTTAAATATAAACAAGAAAATCATTTGTTCACACGCGCAATAACATATCTAGAAATCATCTTGCACCCTTTCCATTTCCTAGCATAAATTGTTCACCAACTTTTGTAAATTCCCAACTCAAAATAATTCCAAGGAAAAAAGTACTAACAAGTAACAACTTCCTTTTTAAGTTTTCCAGTAAGCTATATGACAATACCATGTATTTCTTTCATAAGACTAGTCAAACAAAGTAGGGAAGAAGGATAGGCTACCTACAGTAACGAAATTCCTTTAAAGGCATGAAGTGCGCCTAACCCAAATTTTATCACTATGATATTGATATTGCTTGGAGGACCATTGGAAACATTGACCGACTTCAGAAGTCTTTTAACTTCCAAAATATCTTTATCTTATGTTTATTCTGCAAAACGTGAAGTAGGCCAATTCCTCTTTCCTCTTCTTTTCCATTTTTTTTTTAATTAAAAACCATGAAGCCCCCACCTCAAAGACTTAGAATAAAGGCTCGTTTCACATACTCATTGTTACACATGCAATCGAGTAAATTTAAGTTGATCCAAAGATATGTTTAGTACCTAAAAACACCCAACAGTGATAACAAATGAATTAATTATCTTCTATGCCAAAAAGACAGTTTGGAAGCTAACCCTTGGGTGCAAGGGTGCTAAGGGAACAGATATATTATGTATCATATAGGTATCCGCATCTTAGTAACAGACATGAAAATAGTTGATAAAGAAATCCATATTCACTAAGGATACAAGCTCGAATCCTATTTTGTAGATACTCTTGAGTGGGGCTATTGGTTGAGGATTGTTGATTTGGACTCGGACCTTTTATTGGATTTGAATTTAGGGTGTTATTAATTGTCTAAGATTGTTATCAGGACTAGGAATTTAAAATCCATACTCCATTCCAACTCTTTAGTTTTTAATGAGAAATTTTTAAGAGGCAGCCTAAGTTAAAATTAATAGATTGTGATGTCACTATGTGGATTTTGTGGATTTTCTCTCTCCTCTTCTCTTTACTTATTTAAACATTTCATATATTTCAAATTAAATAAATTTAACTTTACAATATTCCATAGTAAGCTATTATATATTAACATTGAATGCATTTATTTCAAAATATTTTTTTATCAACCTCTATAAATTTATTTAATTCATTAAAAATGAAATATATTTAATCCTATTTAATCACTTGATATTTTTAACATTTAATATCTAATATTGTTCATTATTTAACATTTCTTAAATATATAAATATTTCAAATATTTAATACTATACTACATACATTTTGTTTGAACTGTTTAAATGGATTACAAGATGTATTCAAAATGAGGGTGGTTTTATTTTTTTTGTTAATGATTATTATTCAACATAATAATTTAATTTAAAACTCCTAATGCAAATAATTCACGAATCTAAAATTTAGTTCGAGAATTTGACCATCAGTCTATGAATCCAAAGCAAAAGTTCAAGAACCCAAACTAAAAGTTCAAGAATTCTACTCACAAAAATCAAAATCCAATCTAAGAGTCCAGAGCTCTAACCATAAAATCCGAGTCCAAGTCCCAACCCAAGAATGTCAGATTCGTGGATAATTGTCCGTGTCCAAATCAACAATCCGGAATGAATAACACTCACTCTTTAGTATTAAATATATGAACAAGAAAACTTCCCCATTTTGCTTTTAAAAAAATCCATATTCATACCTGCTAAAGTTAAAACACATATATAGATAGGATATATAGATAGGAAAAGAGGAAACCAAATTTGGATGCTTATCCTAATGCAGCACGGAAGTAAGAAGCTTTGAAATCCACCAAGGGGCGTTCTTTGAATTCACAAAGAACAATATTTGAATCCACGAATAGACAATATCGAATCCACGAAGTCATATAAAAGAGAATTTTATTCAAGAAATGTAATTTGCCCATAGGGTTTACAATTCTCCTTCTTAAATAGAAAAACAAAGTCTATTCCTAATAGGAATTTCAAAAAGAAAGAAGTAATTCAAAACTACCTAAAAGACTCCCTTAATAGAAAAACAAAGTCTATTCCTAATAGGAATTTCAAAAAGAAAGAAACAATTCAAAACCACTAAAAAGACTCTCTTTAATAGAGGAAATAAATCACTTCAAATTGAATTTGTTTCTTAATCTATGTTGGGTCTGAGATGCAAGCCTAAAGGGGTGTGAATAGGGTTGCTACCATTTTTTGCTAAAAATACAGAATATGCAGTAGAAAAGATAAAATACAAGTGATCAACAATAATCAAACACAAAAAGCAACCAACGAGGAACATACAAGATTTTATAGTGGTTTGGATAACAAATCTACTTTCACTCTTCCCGAAACCAATCATCTAACCTAACTCTGCACAATGAGTAACACCTAGCTCTAACTAGTCTCTATCCTCAATTCAAACTAGATAGAGTAATATGTAAAAACAAACTCAAAGTAAAACCAACAGAAATAGTTAAAGCTCAGAATATCAAAATGATCTTGCAACCCTTTTGTTAAACAAACCATCCTTTCGATGAATATAAGCGTAGCTCGATGGGGAATAATGTAGAGAATCAATCCAAGGGCAGCTCTCTTCGCTGAAACGATCCGAAGATGTGTGCGACAAGTAAGAGTTTGTCGAGGCTCCAAAGATCAAACCCTTCAATGAAATCTCTCATTAATCAAGACCTTAAACTCTCCTCTTCTTTCTCTCTCTTTTAATGATATATAGTCCTTTATAGGTCAGGAAAGAGATATCTTAAACTTGATAGAGATTGGAGATATTAGAATGACGAACGACTGAGATTAAATCTGAAATACTACAATCCGTCATGTTTACCATCGATGGTGGCTATTGACCATCGACGATGTCGCGACCCCATCAATGGTTGAGAGGTCCATCGATGATCTAAAAGTCTCTAGAATAAAAACCATCGATGACACTTGTTAGATGAGCTCTCCTTACCATCGATGGTTAATGTTTACCATCGATTGTGAGAAGGTTGAAAGCAACTTTTGAGCTAATTGCCGCGTCGTTTCACCTTGTACATTTCATATTACCTATATTTATCTATACTATCATCTCATATAACTATTAGTACTAAATGAGAGTTTGTTATTACTAAAATAAGAGATATTGTACGGACTACGTCCTAACAATCTCCCCCTTTTGATACTAACAAACTTGAAATTTAAAATATTGAAATACAGGCATATTTGAGATATATAAACAACAATAATATGCACAAATACATTATCATGGAAAAAACTACGGATATGCAAAGCTCCCCGACATTCATGCATTCATGAAAGTGCAATCAAGAACAAGTATTGTAAAAGTCCCCCTAAAATAATGCATTGAGTGTTTCAAATTTTTTTAAAAAATCCAAAACAATGAAACCACTTTGACAAAAAACCACTCATGCAAAAACTCATCAAAATTTTCATTAAATTCTCCCACTTTTATTATTAGAAAATTTGAAAACACACTAATGGATATAATTAATACAAGTGAAATTTAGATAAAAATCATCCAAAATGTATACAGGAGAAAAAAGCACACTAGTTCACACAAAATATTTATGGAAAAACAGCACAAGGGATCAAAATTTAATGATAAAACACATGAATCCAAGAGAAAACATGTCGAAAAGCAACACAAAATATTAAATATCAGCGTAAAGTGTGAAACATATAGTGAAAAGACTTATACTAGTTCAATGGACAAAATTCAGGTGTATCTAAGTGAATATTGAGCAATAATAAAACTTGAACTATCTCATCCTTAGAAACTAATAACCAAAGTGTCACCCTATCACCTCAACCTTATAGGATTTAGGAGCAAGAACAATATTGTTTGAGGGGCAATTCACACCATCTCTAAACATAAAATATATTCAGTACAAGATGGCTATACTTTGAGATATGCACAAATACAAATCCACGAGTGTGAGTCTTTGACCATCTTTTAACGAATACACCCAATTTTTTCATGGATTTCATAAGATTATGGATCTTTAATCATCTTTTAATAAAAACACTCTTATTGTTTGATTGATATTTGAAATAAATACACTTTAGCGTATATAAAGATAAAGATTTGTGTATTAGCCAAGTCAAAAATGAGCTCAAAAACGCTTGATATAACCAAAAAATATCTGTAACTATTTCACATCATAAAACATCATAAGTATAAAAATAGGTGCATGAAATTATTGCGTGAAATGTCTCGTGTAAATAAAATGTCATGTAATCATCTTTTGATTATTGTGTGCATAATATACATATATATATAGATTGAAAAAACCATATGTGAACCTGTGTGACACAGTCATGCCTTTATACCAAAAATATAATGTCATCTGAATCAATCTTGTAAAAGCATATACATAGGCATGTTGAAAGTATTTTTTAAAAAAAATAAAAATAAAGAAAGAGAATTTTTGTTTTGTTTTTTATATTAAAAAAATTGAAAAGGAAAAAAAATCTTAACAACAACCCTAAAAAGAAAAAAAGAAATAAAAAAATGATCCAAAAACATGTATATACAACATGAATGCTTATAGAATATACCTTTACTTACCTTTTGAGAAGATATGCTAAAATAATCATTTATGCAAGCTGTGTCTTTGCAAATAAATCCTTGCTTGCATAATGAGACCTTCTTCACATGTATCAACAACTTCTCATCCCTTTCTTCTTCTTGATTAGGATAAGAAACATATTATTGTCTTTTGAATATGACTTGAGCAACCAATATGGATGTTGCCTTGCACCTTAGCTTCCTGCACACCTACAAAAAAGTAAAAATGTGTGACCTAGGTATCCACATAGGTCCATGTTGATTAGTAATTATGCCTTTAGGTACCCAAATCTACTTAACTATTTTAACTCTATATTGTATTTGATAATTCATTGAAGCATGACTCATTCTACTATATAAAGTATAAATAGTAGAAGATGCATTGGAAATGGGTACAAAAAGAGTTAAGTTGTTTTCTTTGACAAAAGAAGGTTAAAACTTTTTATGTTTTTCTTAATATGAATAACCAAGTTTAGTTTTAGCTTTTGTAAATTGTTGATTGAAAAGAACCATGTTTAAGCCTTTAGAACACTTTAAAAAAAATTCATTGTCTTTTCCAAATCAATATTTTTAGACTTTAAGTGTTTATTTTCAGACACTATAGTAGTGTACCTAGTTTTAAACTTTCCTTGTTCAGAAGACAGCTCGCATAAAAGTTTATTTACCCTAGCAACTAATGATTCGTTTTCACTTGATTCTTCAATTAGTTACTTGGATAAATCAGAATTCATGTCTTTATGCATGGAATATTGTATGCATTCAAAAGAGATATTTTCACTTGCATTGTTAGATGTATTCAATTCTAAAAATAGATTTTTAATTTTATCACTCAACAATTTATTATCCTTCTTTAATTTAAATTCACATTTTTAACATTTTTATATTTTCAACAATGTAGGCGTTGAAAATCGCTCATCAGTGCCCGAACGTGACTCGTGACGGTGGATTGGCAATCGACGAGCTATCCAACGAAGCAACGGCACACCATTGATGCCCCACAACTATTGATGCCCTACGCAGAGTTTTCGGCGGTCCCGCAGGGCGTGCGAGTCAGCAAAGCGAACAAATCGCACTCCGACAACTCTGAGCCAAATCAGACTTGGATCGATGGAATCAAATTTAAACGTCGACGGGATCGAGCCAATCGGGTCTCGGAATCAACGGAACAATCGACCGAACGTTGAAGGAGTAGGCCTGGGCCGAAAGAACTTCGGCCTTGGTCAAAGATTGCTTTGGCCAAGGCCGAAGCAACCCCCCCTCTCTCTTGTTTGCTATAAATAGGAGGGGGTATTCTCAATTCAAGGGTTAGAATTTTGGGAGATTTTTGCACGAGTTTCACTAGCTCTTTCACACAGATCTAAGCACCAGCGAAGGTCGAAAGGTCAGATCTACATCCCGTGCAAGCGAGCGGTTCAGTCCACACCAGATCTACGCAG
>JBAKGM010000412.1:13451300-13462488 GCA_037177215.1 Asparagus racemosus | reverse complement strand
TTTGTGGCCTGGAGTGCGCCTCGCTTCGCTCGGGCGCGCGCATCACATTGCGCCTTGCGCATCTGCGTGTAAACTGAATTTGCGCCCCGCATTGCGCTTCGCGCATTGAAAACAATGGTTCAACGTCATCTTTCACAATATTTAGTTTCATCCTGAATATTTGGTGCCTAAAATTTTTATGTTCCTTCCACAATGACAAAAGAATAAAAGACAATAAAACCATTTGATTATCATTTGTCTTTTCAAAATAATCACCTAGACAAATTTTAGTAGAATCTCCTTCCCTTGATTTTGCTGTCCACTCCAAACTATGTGTCTTCCAGCACCATGACGTGTATGGACACTCAATGAGAGCATGACATCAATCCTCTCTTTCCTTACCACAAACTTCACAAATGTCATTTGTTGAAACACCATGTTTGATTAAATTTCTTTTTACAGAGAGAAAATCATTTGAAGTACGCTAAAAAAATTTCTGCACACTATTTGGTATTTTTAAACTCCAAAGCATCTTCCAAAAGCTTGAGAACCACTGCTATGGGATTGTAGTCTGAGTCACTCCTCCAATAATACCACCATCCTATATGCACTTTTCACCAAAAAATTCCCTTTAGGATCATAGTGCCACTTTAGTTTGTCAAGCCTACTTCTTATACAGAGAGGAATTCCCATGGTAGCCTTTGCCTCACGAGGTGAGAAAATTTGTTGAAGTGTAAATGAAGAGCTTTTATGATTGAGATGTCAAATCGATAAGGTCATTAACAAAATACGGGGTACTTTAAGTAGGTTGATGCATAATCTTGAATGTATATAGGTAGGTGTCCAAGGATTGTCCCAAATCTTTATCGATTATCCATCGTCTATAAGCTTCACAAACCTTTGCTTAAATTCTACCCACCAGCAAGCTTTGCCATACAATTAATGGTGAGTACTCCTTCTTGGCCTCCAATCCATGAAGCTTTCTTGCTGAAAGTATTTATTTTCTAATACCAAATAATACAAGGATGATTAGTTCGTCATCAGCCGCTAGCCTTATTTTACAAGAAGAGCAAGATTAAATATTCTTAAGTCCCTGAAGCTGAGCCCATCAATTGCTCTTGACTAACAAAATTTTCCCCATTACACAACCTCATCTTTCCATTACCCTTTGTGCTACTTCCCATCAAAATCTCATTGTCATGAAATTTAATGTGTAACGCAAAGTTTGAGGTATCTAAAATATGCTCATCGAATATGTGAGAACTGCTTGAACAACCGTCTTGATGTGAACTTCTTTACCGGCCTTAGATAATAAGTTCTCCTTCAGACCTTGAAGGTTATTATATATTTTCTTACTTAAATATTGAAAAGCCTAATTCTTAGTTTGTCCAAAAGCCAAGGGAGTCTGAGGTATCACTCATGACAAGTCACCATATTTACACAGATAAATAGTAGGCACTCGTTCTTTTTAGTTCGAGTATTATAAGAAAACTACATGGTTGATTTCTCTAAATATATGTTTTGCCTAGATAGATGCTCGTACTCCACGAAAATGTTCTTGATTTGATTAGTATTCTTAGTTATAGCACGATGAAAAATAAGACTATCATTAATGAAAAAATTGGGATACGCTATGCTCCCAACCGAAGCTCGCACCCCCTTGATAGCTCTCCTCTTCTCGATATAAATAAGTAAAGAAGACGGACCCTCAACAACTAGAAGAAAAATATGTGGTGAAATAAGGTCTCTTTGTCATAATTGCTTCAATAGAATAATACTATCAATAGGATCCCCATCTCAACGTAAATACACACTTCATGGTAGGCTCAATTCACCAGTTGTGGAATTCTAACTTGTCCATCATAGCTTTGAGGAAATTCCAGTCCACACGTTCATAAGCTTTCCTCATATCCAATTTGGCAAATGTCTCAACTTTACTAGATCTACTATCACAATAGTAGTTTTCATAATATCCCACACAAATGGCGGTTCCAAGATTATAGTAGGAATCCTGCATGATCTGGTCTTGTATTGTCTATTGAATTTGGTAAAGACAGATGGTAAGACTTGAGTAATTTGATCCTCTCCAATTACTGCTAAACAGAAAAGATCTAGAATCCTGAAAACAAACCAAAATTAAAAAAAAAAGGAGCATTTTGAAGATATTTGGACGATTTTCTTCATACAAGAGGGTATTTGAGATGTCTACACATAAGAAATTACATAAAGTGTTCACATGAGTGAGTCATGTAATTACTAAATTACCCTCACTAAATAACTTCCCTCCAAATCATCAACGCCAACCCCTCACCCTTCCCAAATAATAATAATAATAATAATAATAATAATAAATAAAAACAAAAGCCTCACTTCATCTGCTTGTCTTCTGAAGGAAAGCAAAATTTCTTTCCCTCTTTGTCGTCTCCATAATCATCGCCAAATATTTTCCTCTGGTCCCCATTAAGATTTAGGTTTGTATTAAAGAGAGTATAACTAAAATTCCATCCACAAAAAGTTAAATTGAAAATACATCGACCAGGTCCACATGACAAAAAAGTTAAAATTTCATCCACAAAAAGATTACAATTGAAAATATATCCCCAAAAAGTCAAAATTGAAAATAATTTATATAATTTCAAGGACCTAGTAGCAATTTGAATGAGTTGGAAGACTAATCTCAAAATATTAATGAATTGATTGATTAATATTGAAATAACCCTACGTAACGAGTTTGTTGATTGAGACTAAATCAGGTCCACATGACAAAAAATTGGCTTGTAGATAGGGGAAATTGGGAAAGGTTAAACCTCTTACCACCGACCTCAATTAAAACCCAACTAAACTTCCTAACTTATCTCTCATATTTATTCTTCCGGAATTAGAGAGGAGTTTCTTAAATAACGGAGAGAGAATAGGCTTTTGTTCCAAGCCACCTGTTTTGAGAGAGAGAAATGTAGAAGAGAGTTTACTTCTACCCATCAAAAATCTGACTGTGTCCGTTCTGAGAGAGAAAGATGCTCTCATCCACAATTTTATTCATTCACTCATACTCAACTCATCAAAAGCCCATCTTTCCTTCAACAACATAGGAATCAGAAGTTTTCAAGAGAACCCAACTAATCAAAATCCAATCTTTCCTAACAAACTCCAATCAGTTCTCAATCCCCCATCTCCTCAAAAAAAATCCCACACAAAAAATGAGCTCTGGATTATTGCCCAACACCGCCAAAATCCCCTTCCATCATCAACCCCCAAAACAACAACAACCAAGAAAGAGACCCTTCACTTTGAGATTCCCTTCAGTTCACTTCTCTTCTTCATTCAGAGCAAAGGCAGCAGTGAAAGAAGAAGGTGGGTTGACTGAAGAGAGAAGAACTTCGAGCTTTTACGATCTCCTTGGGATATCAGAAGGAGGGAGCTCTGATGAGATCAAGAGGGCCTACAAGCATCTGGCAAGAAAATATCATCCTGATGTTTCTCCTCCTGATAGAACTGAGGAGTACACAAGGAGGTTCATTGAGGTGCAGGAGGCTTATGAGACTCTCTCTGATCCTCGGCTGAAAGCAATTTATGACAGGGATTTGGCCCGAGGGCTGCATCTTGCTTTCTCTTCAAGGAGGAGATTTGAGGAGGTGAGTTGTTTTCATTTTCTCACCTGGGTTTTCGCAGATTTACTTATATTAGAATTATGAAATGTTTGAGTTCTTATTGATGCCTGAAATTGGTTATTTTGATGTAGATTTGCTATTGTAATTGAGGCTTAGAGATATCAATTGCACGAGATGCATTCATTTAACTGAATTAGGTCCCCATCCATTCATTTGTTTTGCACGAGATGCTACTGTAATTGAGGCAATTAATTTAGCCTTTTAATGCTTAATTATGTGGAGTTTGTTAGATTTACTTGCACTTATGGTTATGTCTGTATGTATGCCCTAATTTTGTAGAGTTTTGTACTTTCTTGCAAGTTGCAATGAATTTTGACCCATTTTTGGGATGTTGCTTCAAATTGAGTGCAGTTACCTAAAGTATGTGCTCGTTTAATATGGATTTTGTTTGATTTGGTCTATCATTTGATATCAGTATAATGTTTAGGCTTAATTTTGTTACTGTGTTGTGTTTCATGTTTTAATTATTTTAAGTTTCATATCATCATTCTTAAAAGTGAACCTTGTGCTCAATTATGTGGAGTTTGATTGAATCTTGTGTTTAATTATTGCCAGTTTTGATATTATCATTCTTAAAATTGAATCTTGTCCTGAAATGTATGTGCTTCCTAAAATTGAATTTGTTACTATATTGTGTTTCATGTTTTAATTATTGTCAGTTTTGATATCATCGTTCTAAAATTGAATATTGTGCTCAATCATGGAGTTTGTTAAATCTCAGCTTCATCAGTAATATATATTTATAGGAGATATCATCACTTGCATTTCAAGACTCATACTGCTTATTCCTTTGGGATGTTTTGTTTATCTTTGATATTTAACCCCTGTAATATATTTGCTTACTAACCACTGATTATCCTTTGATGTAGGGAACAGTTTGCCTTTTCCTAGTGAGAAATATAGTGTGTTTATCATCGCTTCCTCTTTTTCATTAGAATTATGGTGTTTTTGATTTCAAAATCTTGTTTGATGCTTCTGCTTGAGGATTTCTTGAATTTCCATTACGTAATTGTGATTTGATAATCATGTATAGAAGTGAAAAATTATGTTAGTGATATATGAATAATGATATGAACTCTCAGATCATCTCTATAACAGTAACATTATCTGTTTTCCTCAAAGGTCTTTTGTGTTGATCGGATTTTTTTTCTTTTCTTTTTCTTTTTCCCATACATCAGTTGTTTTGCTGGGATTTGCATTTGTTCGCTTGAGTTGTATATTAGATGAATTTGAGGGCAGTTTACATCAATATTTGCAATAGTCCATCAAGTAGTGCATCATTTCAAATTTTTAGGTTTTATTCTAGCGTCATGTCTGACTGTTTTGGTCTGGTCTAAAAAAGTTTCAGCTTCTCAGTTGGAATTGGTCTCTGATTGTTAAGAAATTGGATAACTTTGTTTTGTGTTAAAGTCTGAACATTTCAAAGTTTCTTATGTGCAAGCATATATTATATTCTTCTGCATGATTAGATTGAATTTGAGGGCAATTGAACACCAATCTTTGCCATTGTCCATCAAGTAGTGCTATGACCTTGACTTTCTTTTCAACTTTTAAGTTTTGTTCTAGAAACATTCTTTGACGGATTGTCTGGTCTTATCCTTTTTTTTTAAGCTTCTCAGTTGGAAAATATTTAGAAGATACTGGATCACTTTATTTTACCTTAAAGTCTTAGCATTTTAAAGTTTCTTATATGCAGACATTTATTTTATTCTTCTTGATGACTAGGGGCTAAATCTGCTTCTCTCTTCTAATCTGATAGTAAATTCAAAATCTGTTCTCCTTCCTCACCTTTTCAATAATAAAAATGCTGAGTTGGCCACATGAATGCATTATACGTGTAAGATTTATCTAATGGGAGCCTCTATATAATACTATTTATGAGTTGTTGTTTTCTTGGATACACCTCTTTATCAAGGACAATTTCTTCACATTTCAAGCTAGGCCTACTATTAAATTGCCGTGTTACTGCCTATTTTCCGAGACCAATTTCCTTTACATAAGACTTTTAATTTATATTATGTGAAATCTGGATCATGATTCTTGCCATTTTTTTTCTAAATCATTTGGATTCTTGCCTTGCCTTGCCTTTTCTGCTTATTTCGTTTGGATTTTTTTAGCTTTAAACAAAGTTTCAGGATTCAGCAAACTTATGTTACCTTATGTTGATAGCTGACATGTTTGATGGCATGTATAGATACTTGTTTAGTTTTGCACTCCGAGCACACAGTTCATCGTATTTCTTACCTCTAATGGGCATATCTCTTGGGTTTGATTAGGAAATGGAGGTGAAGTCCGAATGGAAAAGCCGATGGCAGGGCCAAGTTGCAGAGTTGAAGAGGAGAAGCATCGACAATGATTCAGATGAAAACCTTTCATGGGCAGCTCGAATGCGTCGGCGAAGGGCATCATCATCTTCGGGATAGGATCATTAGGTGCTCCACATAAATATAATGATCTTCCCATACAAATAATGATCGCCGGGTTTCAAGCTATATAAACTCGCCAAGTGAAGTCATGCTCTCTTTTATGTTGAGATCGCAGTCGAAGGAAAAGATTGTGATATCTATGCTTACCAATTGCATGTATCTTAAGTTAACTCTTGTTTCTCCTCTTAGCATCTTCTCATGTAAATATCACTCTATCTTGAAAATGTATATATAGTTGAGTCTGATGTTATTGTATTGTCCTCTGATCTTTATATATGTTTTGTACCTTCTGCATGTTACAAGAAGTCTTTGTGTTCAGTAAGAAGAGAGAAAAGATTATGTTACTCCCTTTTGATCTTTACTTTATCACACGATTTTTGTCTTCCTTCTTTCAATAAATAAATGAAAGTCTATGAAAATGCACTCTTTCCCGTTTCCTAGCAGTGCCTAGCTCGTCAATTTTCAGTTGTAATGGCTAAATCTACCTAATGTACCTAATAAAGTTTGATCTTTGCAGTTGGTTGTTTCTTTTAATTAGTTAATTAATTAATTAATTAATTAATTAATGAGCAGAGTCTTGCCAGTGGAGCCGTTATGTTGGAATTTTTGCATTGCTCAATGGGCCCCAAACGGGCTTGCTCCAGCTCAATTAAAAAGTGATACGTGACACTCATTAACTTCATTCGACCATCCTATTTCGATCTCATTATTCATTGACTTATGTAAACTTGGACCATGGTTAAATTTTATTGGCTCAATCAAAACATTTAGTGAAGGGATTTGTTGGCTGGCCGAAGTAATGGAGAAGTGCTTTGGTGTTTTTTTTTTTTTTTTTTGGGGCGTTTGGAGAGAGAGATGGGGAAAGCATAAGAACCTAAGAACTATTTGAGTTTTTTCCCCACTTGCTCGGAGAAGGAGATAGCAGGGAGGACCTTTTGGTCTCAGAGATAGCAGGGAGGAACTTTTGATATCTCTCTCTCTCCAAAATTATTTCTGATATTTATACGGATGTCAATACCATTGATTGTTTCGACCAAAAGTCCCAAAGCCAACTAAACAATATCTACGCTAGACCGAACCTTCCCCAAGTCAACCAAAGGGGATTAGAGAGGTCGGATTAAGGTTTAAGTACAAAAGTAGTTATGAGTGACATTATCATAAATATTGAGAAGATTGGGAAATGAGTTTAGGTTACAAATAGGAGTGAGTTCTGTCATTTCAAACCCTAGCTAGGTTTTTGGACGCTAAGAATAGAAAGATAAAACCCTAGAAATGAGTAGAGAGAGTGAAAGATTGAGAGAGAATAGATATTTAATGGAGAGGTTGAAGTTTTGATGAAGAGGGAGAAGCTAGAGGGTAGAGTTCATCCTAGAATTGAATCAAATGCCATAGATCCGATCCAAGCTAAGTATTTTCATGCTCAATCACTTTTCTTTTCAATCTGAGATCTCGGTTCTAATTTAGATTCATTTATAGTAGATAAAGATGCAAGCTTTGCTCGATCCAAGGCAAAAAAAATGTGAGCTTTCAACCGATCTCACCCAAAGCAAGCATCTCTACCTCTTCTTATTAAGTCAGTGCCTTAGGACATTGTTTTAATCATGTTTGAACTCTGAATGCATATTTTAATTCATGGTTTGCTAAAATCTAGCTAGTTTCTTTATAAAAATCTATACTTGTGGATAATACCGAAATGTTGATATCTCATTATGTGTTCTAAATAAATAGTTGCAAGTGCACAACTAGTGTGTATAGCATGCAAGTATCGTTCCCACGAGGAAGGAGTGTTATTAGAAAGTCATAACATGGTTTTTGAAATGTGAAAGAAAAGAGAGAGTGTGTAGAGATTGGTTTGAGTGTGATTATTGCAAATAAAAAGGGTAAAAATAAGAAAAGATAAAGAAAGAAGGAAAAGAAACAAATGAAAGAAAATAAGGAAACAAGGAAGAGAATAACATCAAAAGAAGAAGCAAATAAAGAGGTGGAGGGAATTAAGTAAATAAACTAGTAATCTAGGATTGAACCCATAACTAATTCCTATTTGGATATAAAAACTATTCTCTTTTAATTCTTGTATTACTTATAATTCTTAAATATAGATTATCAAGTTATTCAAAATAAGTATAACCTATCAAAAATATATTCGTGCAATATTACCATTCATGAATAGAAATAAACAACTAGATAGTAATTCTAGAATTAAAAAAGTATAAACTATCAAACCAATTAAGATAAATATAAGCTATCAAATTTTTCTCTACCAATTATTATTCTAGTTGATTATCCTAAGCATGATCATTTAAGCACAAAAGGAGAGCAATTCTAAAACAAAAAAGAAATGAAACTAGTTTTATCTAGTCTTAACAATCCTAAAGAAATGAGCTACTCATACTACAAAAGCAAATAAATCCTAAATTACAAAGCATGAATAAAGAGCAAGAAAATAAATATATAAACAACAAAATAAGAATAAAAAGTAAGAAATTAAAATTTAAACTACAAAGCATGGATGAAAAGCAATAAATAAGAATGTAAACTACAAAGCATGAAATAAAAATAAAAAATTAAATCCTAGGCATGCAATTCCAAATAGGAAAATAAAGAGGGAAAATAAAAATTTACATTACAAGGGGTTGGCCCCTCTTGAAGCAAATCTTCATCATCAAAAGAAAAGAAGAAGAAAATTTAAAAAAGAGGAAATTTTTTTTATTTATTGTAAATTAAAGGTTACAATTTAGGAAGACTTTCTCTAAATGAGTAGCCCTCCTCTCTCAAATGGAGTTTTATAAAAAAAAAATTTATTTCCTTCACACTCAGTCTTTACCCCTATTTATAGCCCACAATAACCAATATCAACCATTAGATCAAACATGGGCTCTAAGGAATCAAAATCAGCCATTCATAGTTTCTGTTAGAAGCTAATCGATTAGCTCATCGTCCGGTTTGTAATAAAATTTCTGCTTTCTTGAGTTAACTTGTTGGCTCAACTCTTCTTGGACTTTTAGTCTTTATGAACTTCTTCTAAGCTTCTTTTAGACTTTAAGTAGATGTATTTGAAGTACTCTAAATGAAACGTTGCAAGTGCACGACCAAGTTATAGTACATGAGAATGTTGATCCCTATGGAAGAAGTGTATTAGAAAAATCCTAAAGAGGTTCTTGAGATGTGTAAGAAAAGAAAGTGAATAGAATGTGATTTGGGCAATGGTTGTTCAAATAAAATGGCTAAAAGAAGAAGAAAAAAATAAAAGAAAGAGAAGAGAGAAATAATAAAGAGAACAAAACTAGAAAAAGAAGTAAATAAAGAGATGGAGAAAATCAAGTGATAAAACTTGAAATCTAGAACTGAATCTACTAGTTAATTACAATTTGAATTTAAGAATTACTCTATTTTAATTCAAAATAATTAGAATTCGTAAGCATAGATTATCAAGTTACTGAAAATAAGTATAACTATCAAAACATATTCTAGTAATATTGACATTCATGAAAAGAAATAAACAAGTAGATAGTAATTCAAGAATTAAAACAAAAGTATAAGCTATTAAACTATTTAAGATAAGTATAGCCTTCAAATGTTTTTACCAATTAGTTCTTGTAATACCCGTGATTGTCTGATACGTATTTTTTTATATATTAAAATACTAAATAGTATTTTAAATACCTAGATATTATATTTAATTATATGTATTTAATGATAGGGTTTATTAATATTTAATTAATAATATCATTACATTAATTGTTACAAATTATCATGATATTTAATATGTATTTTAAATACGTAATTAATAGTATTTTTACACCACGTGCAATTACACGTGCATATCTGTATTTTCAATACGTAATTAGTGGTATTTTTATACCACGTACAGTATACGTGTAATTAACCCTAACCCTAACCATATATATAACTATAAAAAAAATTCAAACTTAACAACCCCAAATCCTCTCTTTTCTTCGTATCCACCGCTCACGAAGAAAAACACTCTACACGTTTTATTTTATTTTATTATTATTTTTTTATTAATTTTTTATTCCTTTCTCTCTCTCTCTCTCTCTCTCTCTCCTTATTTCTCCTCTTCTCGTTTTCTTCCCCAGCAAACCAACCCCACCTCCATCACCTCCTCTCCCCTGCTCCGACCTCGTCGACCGGCCCAACTCCGCCGCCGCCGCCGCGACCTCAGCCCCGCTCCGCCGCCAACCTCTTCACCCCCGACCGCTTCCCTCTCTCTCTCCCCCTGCTCTTCTCCAGCGAACCACACCAACCCACTCCTCTCCACCGCCCACACGAGCTGACCATCCTCCATCGCCGCCGCTCCGACGACCCGCCACCCACTCCACCCAGGCCCAAGCCCGCCGCCGCCGCCGCCGCCCTACCTTCGTCCGACCACGACCACGAGCCCAGCCTACCCTCGATCTCGCCGCTCAACCCAACAACGCCTCCTCCCTCTCCTCTCTCCACAGCCCCACGCCGCGCCAGCCACCCTGCCGGCCAGCTCTGACCGCTGCGCCCACAGCCAGCCTCGACCCCCTCCCCAGTGCTCCTCTCTTACGCCGCTGCAGCGCCCTCACCTGCTGTCCACCGTCGCCTCCTCCCGCACCAACACAACTCGACACCGCCGCCGTCCTCCCTCCGCCGCCGCTGCCAAGCTCAAACACCTCAGGCTGCAACCCAACACCCCACCCCCTCGCCAACACCGTAGCTTTGCTCGCCACTGATTTGTTCACTACCTCTCATCACAGCCGTTCGTCGCTGATCATCGTCGTAGTGGGATTCGTTACCGTCGCTGGTCCGTTGGTCGTCGTCCCGTCGTCGTCATTCATTGTCACCGTCGTCATCGTCGTCTCATCCGTCATCACCGTCGACATTGCTCGCCATCGTCGTGATTCGCCGCACGCAACGACTGTGCGTCGAGGTCCGCTGTCGCTGTGCAGGCTCATCCTTGATCGTGAGCCGTCGTTCGTGATTCGTCGCCGTCTGTTCTACGCCGCAGCCTGAATCGCAGTCGATTCGCTCGTAGGCAAGATCCTACTACCCTTTGGACTCGTGTTTTATATTTCAGAATATTTAGAATTGTTACCTGCCAGATCTCGCACCGTTTTACTCGCGTTTTAT
>JBAKGM010000412.1:13411745-13430189 GCA_037177215.1 Asparagus racemosus | reverse complement strand
ATATATATAATTTATTTATTTATTTATTTATTTAGATGAAACATGTAGTGGCTGATATAACATCCAATATTGACATTATATGCTCAATATGCCATCCAGTATCAATGACCAATATGGAAAAACCTGGTATTCCTAAAACCTTGCCTTTGACAGACCACATATACAAGTGGAAAAAGGAAGTAACTGGCAAAAATTTCTGACAAAACAAAATTATAAACCCTGTTGAAAGCTAAAGTTAAATACGAGCAACTGTACGCGTCTTTTCGTCTAGTCTTTTAAAAAAAAAAGGCGGGTGGTTGAATTTTCAGCAATGATTTGGTCTAAATTTCCTTCCGTAACGCTTTAGGACAGAATTGGTGCTGTAAAAGATAAGAAATAATGAAAAAATGGATGTAGCAGCTATTACTCCAGCACGTTGATTTTTATCATTTACTAACACATCATATAGTTCAAACAAATTGCAACGGCGCTACCTACTAATGAGCAAAATTTCTGACAATAACATTTGTAACTAACAAATAAGGCTTACACCCCACTTTAACCAACAATAGATACATCTCTAGACTGTAATATAAACAAGAACTGTTGTTCTTCATTAGTGATTGTTGCAGGATTCCTTTTATAATCAAATGATGATTAGAAGCTAAACCAATTTTGCTATTTCTACTTATCCTATTGAAAAAGTTAATACATAATCAAAGAATTATGGATTACAAACAGAACTAACCTCTTCTTTTTTTGGTCAGAGCTAGTCAATTGCTCAACTTTATCCTCCAGCTGAGATGCAATACTTCCATCGGCAGTGGACGGCTTCTGATTCTTTTTTGATCTTTTCTGGGAACTGCATCTCTTTTTAGAAGACTCTAGGCTCTTACCTAAATGGGTATCTTCATCTGCTGCAGCAGCAGCGTCTTCCACTTCATCACAGGTAATATTTGGCTTCAGGGGGCTGGTTCTTAATTTCTTTATCCTGCCAGGAACGATCACCTCAAATAGCAGACTTTCAAGGAAATATTACTGCACAACTAGCAAATAAAACGATGCTAAACAAAGAGTTGTCAATTACCCTATGATATGATGTGAAAATATGCAAGCTCCTGATTCAATATACTCAGAACAAAGTGCAAGACATGCAATAATAAATCGTAGTTGTATCATATTTATCAGATAAAATTGACAACGGCCATCAAGCTATAGCTTTACAAAGGACATGTCATGTGCCATTTACTTAAGAATGAATAAACAAGCACCCCCCCAAAAAACACCCAAAAAAAAGGCCACCATCCCTACTCCCTGCCTCTGAATTTCAGATTAAAACAGGTAAAAGTCCTTTCATCAATAAGTGGAGAGTTATTGCTTTTTGAGGGGAAATTCTTAAAATTTGGGGAATAATATCTAAGGTCTGTGAGTATCTATGGAAAAGCCCTAACAAAAAGTTTACAAAACTATTTATAGCACAAACTCTCCAATTTTTAGAAGATGACCAAGTGGACATTTATTGGAAAAAAATATTTGCTATCCCATTTTTCGGGGAAATTGTTATAATTTGGGGAATAATATCTAAGGTCTGTGAGTATCTACGGAAAAGCCCTAACAAAAAGTTTACAAGACTATTTAGCACAAACTCTCCAATTTTCAGAAGATGACCAGGTGGACATTTATTGGAAAAAATATTTGTTATCCCATTTTTCCCAAAGTTGTTGCATCAGATATACTATGCAATATCCATCAATGACATCCACGTTGTGGCATGCCATGTTGTGTCCATGTCTCTGCTTTTTAGCAAAAAAATGTACACTAATGTAAATATAAAAAGAGAAACTATACACTGTTTCCAACTGTATCGGCCACAATTATTATAATTTGGGGAATAATATCTATGGTTTGGGAGTATCTATGGAAAAGCCCTAACAAAAAGTTTACAAAACTATTTAGCACAAACTCTCCAATTTTCAGAAGATGACCAGGTTGACATTTATTGGAAAAAGATATTTGTTAACCCATTTTTCCCAAAGTTGTTACATCAGATGTACTATCCATCTATGCGTGTGCCCAACACATTATCGTACCCCTACTTGTACCCGTACCTGACACTTCTTGGACACTCCTTAAATATATGCATATATTTATTCGGACCTGTACTCAGTTATCGAATGCATGTTTAGTTTAAAACACTTGCTATACACTTTTTGGATATATATCCTATACTTCACATCCATTTTTGTAACTTGTTGGATAAGGGTCGAGTTCATTTCAACCTTAAGAACTACGATTTTAAAAGTCATTTACATATATAGCTCAGTACAATGATTATACCCCATGAGTTTCAGCTGTGTACTCATACCCTACCTTTTACAAATTTGTTGTGTCCCATACCCGTGTCCGTACCGGCACCTGTACCCATACCCATATCCGTGCAATTTAGCTATCCATCAATGATGTCCACATTGTGGCATGCCATGTTTGTGTCCATGCCTCTGCTTTTTAGCAAAACAATGTACACTAATGTAAATCTAAAAAGAGAAACTTTACACTGTTTCCAACTGTATCAACCAAAATAAATTAGGAAATTAATGATTTTCTCATGAATGAGAGAGGTCTTATACCCCCTTGAAATGCACAGAGGCTTTCTTTCCCTTATTCCTTATTCCCCCAATATCTCCTTCCAAATCTGCAGGCTATCTCTAAAGACGACATTGTGTTGAACCAACAAGGACGCCAGTAAGAATTTTGGGAGTCCAGCAGTCATCCATCTGAAGTGTGCAAAAGAAGAAAATGAAGATGAAAAATAAGAAGAAATTTGAGGGAATATAAATGGATTTCGGGATAACGGCTGCATCAATTTGGATGAGTTGGGTTTATTTGATTATCCCTCCATTCTGCACAGCAGCCTCTGAAGGAGTTGAATACTGATGCATTTTGAATGAAATTAGGTCTTCCTCTATGAGTGTGTTTGTGATATGACATCGAAAAAGAAAGAGATTTAACAAAGAAATATCTTCAAATTGTCAAATTGAGAACCCTCTAACCCAGTGTCAAATTCCTCTAGGAAAATTATTTGCATAAGGTTTTCCCATAAATCTTAGAATCTCACAGGTATAAAAACCTACCTTCTTCATCATTCAGTTTTAAGATTGTGCAATTAAGAACCAGCCCACCTAAATTCTCCTAGTATTAAAAAAAAGAACCTAGAACATTAGGCAAAATAACGGATTTGTTATACAGAAATAATTTAATGTTAAACTTAAATAAGGGCCAATAAGCTCAAGCGTATAAGAAATTATAATCAAATTGCTGCAACAAATTGTAGAACATAAGATGATGAAAAATATACTAGGCCATAACAGCAATATAAAGGTAATCTGAAATTAATGAAAAAAAATCCAAGAAGCTATGGAATAGTCTGAAAATGGAAGTCCGGGAAATACTTTGGGCTCTGAATTCCATCTGAAGGTTTCCTTTTTTTCTTTGATTTTGAGGGAGTTCCTGTGCTGACCACATTCTCATTATGTGCACATAAATCTTCATGATATTTCATTTTACAATCTGAACACTCTCCAAATTCCCTGATCGCCAGAAAATCCCCACCAGAAACTATATGTTGCTTCTTCAGACTTCCAGAACACTGCATGCTACATGGATCATCACCAAGCTCTATCAAATTCATCTGTGTAGCATCCTTCTTTCTTACCCTGATACAAGAAGGTTAATGCTATTAGAAAAGAGTTTGTAATATCTCAATAGTTATGAGCATAGTGCACATTAAAATTGACATGTCGGCAAACAGAATGCTTTCTTGTCCAGAATGATCATAATGCAGCAACCTACAATCTACATATTATAAAAATCTGCAATCATGTTGTTTGTGTTGTCCTTGGCCTGTTAGGTGACATAAAACTCAAACCAACAGATATAACAGTGCAACTTCTGGAATCAGAATGCAACTAATAGATTCAATGTTATCGATAGTGAATAGTGTTGCGTAGCAGTGAGGCACGGCTAAGGCTATTTGTGCCAATAGCGGCAAATAGCGGCAAATAGCACATAGTCAAATAGCGGTCCAATTTAAATATATTTAAATTTTCTAAAAAATAAGAAAAATCAATGCAAGGACAGGGCTTCATCGAGAGCACGGCTTCATCAAGGAGATGGAGCAGAGACGGAGGATCTGGAGAGGAGATGGAGATGGAGCTCGTTGAGGAGACTGGTGTTTGTTGCAGCGTTGAGGAGAGGAGATGGAGCTCGTCGAGGAGTTAAAGGATCTGGAGAGGAGGCGGAGGAGTGGTGGAGCTCGGCGGCGGAGGAGTGGTGGAGCTCGGCGGCGGAGGAGTGGTGGAGCTCGGCAGCGGAGCTGGAGCTCGTCGAACACGGAAGACAAATAGAGAGGCGGAGGTCTGGTTAGGGTTTTTTGAGAAAGAGGCGGAGACAGTTGAATACAGAAGGGAAAGAGAGTGGGTTTTATAAGTTGGGTCAGGTTCAGGTTTAATTTGGGTCGGGTTTTTTATAAAAATCAACCAAAAAAGTGCTAATAGCACTCAAAAGCGCTTTTAAGCGCTATTAACTATTTCTCAGCGCTATTCGCGCTTTTCTCTGCTACTTCAAATGAATAGCGGTCTTCGGCGTTTTTTCTCACCACTATAGCCCAAATCGTCACGAGCAAGGGCCGCTAACGCAATTGCGGCCGCTAACGCGCCACAATTGCCCGCTATTTACAACACTGCACTCATTTGAAAATTTGATTTTATTGCCTGTCGGAGTACAATATGATTGTTCCCAAAAGTCGAGTTAGTAGAAAATGTGTATACAAAGTAAAGCATGAAAGTAATGCGATTGGACATATGAATACAGCACTATTGGAACTGCAGAGTAAAATGATCTGAGAAAAGCAAAATATGAAAACATTAATACGACAAACAACTCAAGTTCAAAAAAGTACAAGCTTCGTTAACCTGCCTAATGATGGACTCTACCTTGTATTCTCCTCACACTATCAATTTAGCCTACCTATCTTGCCCTCCCCTCACATTTATCTTCCTTTCATTTACAATCATGGATTCTGCCACTCTGCCTAAGAAAATATCGGCTACTCCATGCATTGCCATAGAGTAAACCTTGCCGTTGGTGAATTTCAGTCAGATTCTTGCAGCCAAGTTTGCACCAGCACTATGACCAAGTGATTTGAATCACACTTAAACATTTACAACAAGCATGCCTTTGATCCAAAACATTTGCTGATAGATATGAATTGGACCCAAAGAACTCATTCCAGGGACCAAATTTTCCTTCTAGTCATATTAAGATCTGGATTAAAATACACAGCTTCTCTTGTTCATTGTCTACAAATTTCAGGTTTAGAAATAACTCTACTACATGGAATCACACTGGATAGCTATGCAGTGAAATGGTCATTTACAGTACCACATCAAAGTTTGCAATGCCATAAGTTGTCACTTAGCTCACAAGCCAAAACATAAATTAGGAAGTGTAAGACGAAAGAAAATTTATTTAGATTTTACTGCTGAAAACTACCAAATTTATAGTTTACACGATTCGAAGTTCCACACAGGTCTAACCCAAAAGAAAATATAAAAATAATCTAGGTATACTAGAACTGTAAATAAAGGAACTTAAACACTAAAAATATTTCCTAAAGAAGTGATTACAATCCTGGAGATCTCACAAAAATTTCTAAAAGATGGTCTTGATAGGTTACATGTGATTGATCAAAAGCTTGCAAAGATGTTTTTAACAATAACTATTAATCAGATATGGAAATTTAAATAGATTGAAGACTATAATAAGTTTTCTTCCCGTACTAATGCTTGTTTTTGTATGCAGAGATGGCAACTGCAACTAAGAAAATCAGCAGAAGCCTCATCAATTCAAACTAATATAAATTATTATGCGTCCACTTGATGGGATGTTCTAAGAGTTTGGTTCTGTCATGGCCAAACATGTGAGCCTGTTGGAGCGGTGAAAGCCATGCGATCCACTGAGTGCAACACATTTTTTAAACCCAATTACACTTTTGTAAGTCTGCGATGTGGGACTATTTGAGGCATCACAGGTTCAGAACCACACATTGAGAAAATAGCATCTGCATTCTACCTCATGTTACTTTAGACATGCAAGTTTTACATTTGTTATCTCAAGACTTGGTAGTATGGCCACTAAAATATCAATGCAATGCAGTAATTCACCACTCGGATTTCCAAATGATAATACAGATCACATTTAGAAGGTTCCATTGCAGATAACATGATAAATACATCTAAGAATTTTGTATAACTACAACCAACCTAATGGTGTCCTTGTCCTTCAAAACACATGTTGATTCAAAAGGTGGTAAAACAAAATCATCCATCTGCAACACACCACAAAAATGAATAAGCCAGAGATTATGAAAAAAAATGATAATGAATACACTAGAGAATATGTTATGCATGCATACCATGCATACATAAGTACATGTAAGCGATCATAATGCTACAAACTGAAGAACATGTTAACACACAACTCGCTGAAACATGTACATGTAAGCGATCATAATGCTACAAACTGAAGAACATGTTAACACACAACTCGCTGAAACATGTTTGCAGTACAAATTATGTGCTTAGATGCACAAGCGCGCGGACATATGCATATCATTAATGTCAGTAATTTAGTGAAGATTGTGAGATGCAATATAAAAGTCAATGTTCACTCATATAATTGAGACCAGTAACGTATTGAATGTTAGTAGGTATAATATAATGGCCTAACAAAGGCATCATAGCAATGTTCCAAATCATCAATTACTATGGTAATAAGATAACACAGGATTTCATAAAAAGAAGACGCATCTCTACTTTTGTTTTTTATTGGCGTTGAAGCAATGTTAATAATCTGTATTTGATCATATAATTTCGTTTCTCTTTAGATCTTTCATCTTAAATTACAGGGAAACAATGAAGCCATTTTCCCTTACAGCTTCCACATGTTACAATTTCTTCATAGTTCGTGCACTAAACTTAAATGAAAAGATTTCCAGCATTACAAAGTGTATAATATTAAAAGCTGATTTAAAAAATAAAAGAACTTCTCTTTTCGCAGCAAAAGGAGAAAGATGAAGAGACGATTAACAAAAAGTTTTCCTTTTTTTAATCAAGACATTGCATTTATCTCAAAAAGAGGATTTTTTTTCTCAATAACACAACGCATGTCACTTGAATCCTCAATTTCTCACAGTAGAACCCAAATCATCAAGTCCCAAACCCCAAAACGTTGCTAATCTAGGGATCTCACAGAGAGAAGGAGGCCATTAGGGCAAGATCGCTGGAGATTGAAGCTCCTGTGGACGTGCGAAGCGAGGTCGGAGATAGTGGCAATGTCCGGCCGCAGGAGAATCCAGCAGTGCTTCAGGCCCTCTGATCTCTGAGACTTCGTCAGCATCTTCCGATCGTCGAAGACCACTCGAACCCTTAGAGGGTCTTCCATGGCGATGGAGGAGGAGAGAGGAGATCGGAGAATTTGGGGCGGGGGGGGGGGGGGGAGTTTTGTGGAGAAGAGTGCTCCTTAAACCCTTTTGTGGCCTCAGAGAAATAAAAGACAAGGGTTTTATTGTTTTTCCCCCTTATTTTATGCGTGCTTTTATTTATTTATTTAAATTTTTTTAAGTGAAGATCAGTGCTGAGTGGTACTGTCAGGTCAGAAATTACACAGTCAAACACACACACCAAAGCATTGTGCTCTGTAATTTGGGATTAGACTTGAACAAATTTTTTTAAAAAGACTAATTTTGAAATTTAATTAAGAAAATCGACCCAATTAGTTTTTAGTTATGTGTTCAACAAAATAACCGGAAATATGGTTTCGGAGCTGACATCGTTGCCAACTCAGAGTTTAATTTCTCCCCATTTCTTTTTCCTAAGTTTAGTTCCGTTTAATATTTCAATAAATTGAACCCAAAAAAGACATGTCACTTCACAATTATGAGAAATCTCGTTTCAGAGTTAATTGCCCTAAAAATGGGCTACAAACATATATCATGAGAATAAAAACCTCTCCCCCACCACTTTCCTTTTCTAGCTGGAAATATTTTGAGAAAAGGAATTTAGAGTTATCATCACCACTTCTCCCCCAAATTTCTCTCATCTATCTTCTGCTTCTCACCTCCATTGTTCACAACATAAAAACTCTAGCTAATTTTTCGCCCAAAATTAAGTTGATCTTTGATCAATTGCTTGTTACGATGATGAGGACTTTGATTGAGTAAGGGCGACACTGATCTGAGTCAAAAAATTGTCTATCCCTGTGAAGTTCAGATCCTGGGAGCAAAAAGATAGTCCTTTCTCATTGATTCTTATTCTACTTGTTGAGGAATTCTCTCTACCTTGTCTAAAGGTAATTTTTTAGACATGTATTAACTTTGTTAGTTGTAGTTATTAGTTTTTGATGGTATGTGCCTTTTTTTTTTAATTTTAGGAAATACTACTTGGTGGATCATTTACATGCAATAGAGTTTGTAATTTGTAAGAATTTTTTTAAGGAAATATTAATTAGTAGATCATTCACTCGAATTCCTTTTTGAGAAGTAAAGTAAGCTAGTTCACAGAAAATAAGTTTTTTAAAACATTTATATGCTATTTTGATGTTTTAATGGTGATAATATTGCTAGTTCATAGAGCCAATATATGATAGTGGGTACCTTTTGCTGGTATGCTTCAGGTCTTACTCCCCTGAGCAATAGATTTTGATAAATTTTTGATTGACTAGATGATTGTATGCACAAATATTGCTAATTTTAATTAATGGTATGTATGTGCTTTATTTTTTATCTGTAGTAAGTAGTAATTAGTAATTGTTTTACATGCAACAAACTTTGACATACTTAGGAAGTAATTTAATTGACTTATAATAGACTTTGATGTTTATACTATTAAGTATATGGATGCATGCATAGATATTGATTACTTTAATAAATTTATATGTGGATGGGTGTTAAATTTAATTTGACGATTTGCAAGCTTCAATTGTTTCTTCAAATTTTTGGCTTTCAATGCTTTTCTATCCTCTTCGAAGTTTCTTCAGTTTTTGCCTTGCTTTTTTTCATTCTGACTTTTAACCCAAGCAAAAAATTTGCATTACCTGTTTAGGTATTTGGCGCAGTCACCAAATAATTTCTCCTTGTTAATTCCATTCATGCACAACTTTACTGGTGTTGGGGTATTGCAGAAACAACAAACATCCATTGCTTGAGATCTTTTGGTATGGAAGCATAGCTCAATGTTTATGAGATAAGAAGAATGGTAACAATCAATCTTGATTGTGAGCAAGAGACAAGCTTGAGTTGTTATACATATGCAACATACATTGCTCAGTTTTTTACTATTCGTCATGATTGACCATTGGGGTGTTTTTTTAACTTCTATATGAACAGGTATTTTTACCATTCATTGATAGTTGTAAAAACTTTGTATCTTATGAGGAGTCATCACATCTCAGTAACCATATGTTACATTTCTAGTTTTGTTTTTATTACCAACCAAATAGAGGAAACTGATGAAATGAGATAACCATCATCAGGTTTCTTTTTTTTTATTTTGAACCAAACACTAAGATGGAAAACAATATGTTTCATGTCCTTCATTTCCATGTGAACAAAAAAAGAAAAACGTATTTCAGGAAACATATAGAATAGCATGGAAACGAGTTTTCAATCTACATTACCATTTCCAGATTTTTCAAGAAATTAACCAAACAGACCCTTACCAAAACCGACTAACTTTTTTGCCACGTTAGTGATATCGATGGAGAATCAATTAGTTTTCAAATTTTTTTAAAGTCTTTCGGACCATGGATCCCATGAAGTTAACAATTTGATCACATGACAAAGATAAATACGAAATCAATCGAAATAGGGTCCTAGCTAATCCCATATCCTCATGTGTATGGATGCTAGGAACTTGACGATGGGTCCAAACATAAGCCCCTAATAAATGCTTGAAAAAAGGTGGGTCGCACATAATAACTCCCAATAGTGGAGAAAATATCCAGTGAAGATGGTCCATGACATTTAATATGCACCAAATGGATGTCAACCATTGGGTCTGTGCACGAATCTCGATGTCCAATGATCTAATGGTTGACATCCATTTGATGCATGTTTAGTGTCATGCACCTGAGACCGTTTGACACTTTCTCCCCCACAATGATAGTTAGGAATAATTAGTTTTAAGGGAGTTTGATAATTACTCGGGATTATGAATCACGAGTAATTAAAATGATTAACAATAAACAAATAATCTTGTTTTTAGTGAAGAGTGCTAATGTGGTCTAAAGTAGGTCATTTTTGGTAAATAAATACTAAATAGGTTGTTTTTTATAGTTAAATTTACAAATAGTCTATTTTTAAAATTTCTTCTTTTTACAGGGTGTTTGTTTCATGTAGAGATTGTTAATAAATTTGAAAATCATTTTATAATAATGTGTATGGACTCTTTTGTAATTTAAGAAATGTTTTCCTGAAAACGTCAGCATTTTATGGAAACCCTTTCTCCTCTAACCTCTTCATCTCCTCTTTCTTCTTTTAAATTTTGCTTCTTCTTCTTTATGTTGTTTCTTATTTTATGTTGGCTGAGCTAGCTTTTTTGAGTGGGCATTTTGTTAGGTGTCGATTCAAACTCTAAGTTGGATTTGGATTTGAATGCTAGGTCCAATCCTAGTAGTTTTTTTGCTAGGGAAAGTTAGGGATGTCTATAAAAGGGCACCCTAAACTAGGGTTTTAAGAATAAGGGGGGGGGAGAGATAGAATATTATTGTAATTAGGGTTTGATAGAGGGTGTAACCGAGTTCAAGAGTATTGTGAGGGAGAGGGGTTTATAGTCTTTATCCGTACAAAATATTGTAATTTGATGGTGATATTGGATTATTTTCGATCCCGTGGTTTTCCTGTTGAAGTTTTTCCATATTAAATCTTGTGTGTGACTCTATTAGCTATATTTGTTGTTTTCGGTGTTTTTGTGAGATCTAAAAATCCCCAACAATGGGTATCAAAGAGGGTTTGACGACTTGTGGAGGTTCAAGCGGTGTGTGATTGGTGAGCCATTGGAAATCGACAACGCATGGATTGGCATCGACGAAGCAGACGAACGAGAGATGGTGATTTTGTTTCAGGTGAGTGGGAGAGAATCCTAGTTGCGGAAGGATCAGGAAGGCATTTAGGCAATTGGAGTTGGCTTAGGGGACTAAAGAAAAGTTTTCCCTTCTCTAAAAGCAAGATTGCTCATGTGAAGCCTTAGCCACCGAACAAAGAGAGAAGGGATTCCTGCACGCCAATCGAGGCAAGAGAGAAAATTGATAGCACGTCATCCAGTGTTGGGGTTTTTTACTTGGTGTTTTGGTAGGTTGGATTTATTTTAAATCCAATTCAACAGCTCAAATTGATTTGTCTTCCGATAGGGAAATTGGAGGAGGAATTTGACGATCTAGAAATTGTTCCTAGGGTTTTTTAACATGCTGAGTTCATTTTTGAAGTCGTTTCTTCCAAATTCAACTTCTACAATGTGTGATTTGAATTTGGTTTTGGTTAGAGGATGATGACATCTTCGGGTCTGAAGTTCTATACTCCACTATTTAATGGCAAGACAAATTTCGTAGTATGCCAGTGTGCGGTTCAAGATATTTTGGTGCAACAAGGTATTGATCAAGCTATGGGGGAGAAAAGGCTTGAAGGGATGAGGAATGGTGAATGGAGTTCTATGCAAAAGAAGACAGTTAGCACAATTAGTTTGACACTCGCCCCTGAGATCAAGTACAATGTTATGTAGGAGATCATGCTAAGGGGATTGTGGGATAAGTTCGAGGAGATTTATGTATCATAGTCAATGACCAATTGATTGTGTTTGAGGATAGAGTTTTATTTATTAAAAATGGAAAAAAGTACTTCTATTTAAGACCACATCAATGCCTTTAATCAGCTAGTGTATCAACTTATGAATATTGATGAGGAGATTAATGAAGAAGAGCAAGCGTGACTTCTACTCTTTTCCCTACTAAAGTTGTACAAGTCGTTGGTTCGACAATAATTGTAGGTAAGCAAACTTTAAAATTTGATGATGTGATAGCACTCCTACGAGGGAATGAAAGAATGACAGAGAAGGAGAGCATATCTAGTGGTGGTAAGAGTGCACTAACTTTTAAAGGTTCTAATCAAGGGAGGAGCAAAGGACGATGTGACAGTTTTTGAGGAAGGTTAAAATCTCGGGCCTGAGATGACAATGAAAGGGAGTGCTACTATTGTGGAGAGAAGGGTCACATTTAGTCTAGATATTTTCAGATGCGAGATGATTTGAAGAGCATTAGACAGTTGAAGCTTCAAGAAAATGGGAAGAATGAGGACTCCTTGGCAGTTGTGTGTAATAAAGATGTAGTGTTGATAACGAAGTACCAATATTGATGTGAGTAATACTTAGGTGTTAGTAGCTATAGCTTCTATGCTCGTTTGCAACAACAAAGAGTGTTTTGACAAATTGAAGACGGATGAAGAATTTGATCACGTGATCATTGGAAACAACGAGAAGATGAAAGTTGAAGGCGTTAGGAGTGTTTGCCTCAAGCTTTACACTAGGAAGTTTAGAATTCTTTATCATGTGAGATTTGTGCTATCATGTGGTGCTAATTAATTTTTGTCGGGTGAGATGACATCGCATGGGTACAAGTACGTGGGTGAAGGAGAGTGGTGCAAAGTATATAGAGATAGTGATTTGATTTTGCAAGGGAGGAAGAATAGCAACCATATTTACTATTTATATTGTCTTTTCATTAAAGGTGACTCTTCTCAGACTCTTGTCCACAAAGAAGAGGTAAGGAACGAGAAGAAGAGAGTGAGTTTTCTAAAGCCATTGAGATACTTGGAGATTTTTCATCACTGGACGATATGTTGGTGCTGACTCATACTCCAAGCTGGTTCAGATTTGAAGGCTAGGCTCAGTCTTAGTAATTTTCTTAGTGGGTAAGTCAGGGATGTTTATAAAAGGGCACCCTAACCTAGGGTTTTAAGAGGAGGGGGAAGAGGAGAGAAAGAGATAGGGAGAGAGAGAGAGAGAATATTCTTCTAATCAGGATTTAATACAGGGTGTAGTCGAGTTCAAGGGTATTGAGAGAGATGATTTCGCAATCTTTATCCATACAAAAGATTATAATTTGGTAGTAATAGTAGATTATTTTTTATCCTGTGGTTTTTCCTTATTGAGGGTTTTCCACGTTAAATCTTGTGTGTGACTCTATTTGCTGTCTTTTGTTATTTTTGAGGTTTTTGTGATATCTAAAAATCTCTAACACATTTCTTATCTTTTTATTACTAATGTTTGGCTACATTAGATATGTTTCCCTTTTTTATGTTTTCTTTTCTATGGGCTTCGACCCCTTATCATACTCTATAACAAAAGAGTCTAACGCTCACTTCTTTTCATTTGCGTCACTCTGCTAAAGAGGTAAATTTACTATCTTACCCTCTAGGCTGATTGCAAGGGTGTATTGATGGCTATTTTCTCTTCTTAATAGATGTTGTGTTTTTTCTTTCTCTCTTCTCTTCTTATCTTATGACGATGATGATAAAATTCCTATCTCTGCTTTCTTTTCTCATTGCCCAAAGTTTCTCCACTTCAGTTGCCATTGAATCTGATCACCCATGTCAAGGTTTCTCCAGAACTCAATCCTAAACTCTGCTCCCATTGGATTTAAGGATTTCCATCTATTTGATTTATTGGTTTTTATGTTTCTTATTTTAATTTAGCTTATTCCTACCCCCATTGAATTTAAGGGTTTTTATCTATTTGATTTATGGGTTTTCTTAATTTAACTTAAGGGTTTTGATCTATTTAATTTATGAGTTTTTTATTTTAATTTAAGGGTTTTGATCTATTTGTTATGGGTTTTCCTATTATCTGTGTTGATCCATATGATTTATGGGTTTCCTTCTCGACTTATGAATTTGATCCAATTGAATAAATTGCATTAGATGTATCAAAGGTGAGATTGTTTTGAGTTCTTTACTCATGTTAGAACTCATGACCTTTATGGATATGTTTTGGAAACTAATCGAGTCATAAAGATGAGAGTTTTTTTGGATTTTGTTTTGTTTGCAGATTTTGACTAGGATTTGGTGTGAGATGAAGGTGTGACTATCATCTTTTATGTGTTTTTTCTTTGTTGAATTTGGTTTGAAGGTAGTGTTAAAGAAAATGGACTTTGGGACTCTTGAAGAAATTAATTTTAGTGAACCCATATGATGAATTAAGTGATTAGTTGGTTCTTGTATTGTTCCTATAGAGGAACTTCTACACAAAATTGATTTGCAAAACTTTGAAGAGAGCAATTTTATTCTGAATGCAAATATTTATGGATGACCCCAATAGCTAATTTTTAGTTTTGCATAATAGACCCAACGATCTCATAGAAAGGGAAGCAAGTGAACCCTTTCAACTACTCCAAACCTCGATCACCCTATTCAAGTTCATTTGGTCCATTCAATGAGTTTATTTTTATTATTAATTCTCTGACTATTTATTTGTAGTTTTGTTTTCTCATTTTTATGGAGGATTTGTTGTTGGGGGGTGGGGGTTAACTTTTTTTTTCCTTTTTATCTTCTTGTATTTTTATTTTCTTTATTTTTGATGGCTGCTTGTCGGGGTTTTTAACTTTATCAATATATAGTTTAGATTTTTGACCTTCTTTTACTTATATAAAATAATTTTGATTGATCTTAGGAAACATAGAATGCTATGAAAAATATAGGACCCTTGAATATCTTTTCATAGAGGAGAGAAAATTTAGAAGAGGATATAATTTACAACATATTCTCATGCAAATTAGGGGCCCCTAATTGCAATTTGTGTAATAATTTTAGTCCCTTGAAAATTAAGGTTACTGCATAATGATGTAAAAATAGGTACAATGTAGTTTTAGAGAGAGAATACAATAACAACAACTTAAGTTCTTGACCATCAATGTATGCTTTTTTTTATTTTGATTACAAATATGAATTTAATTTTTTCTTAAATAATTGACGTTCATATTATTTCAGTTATTTTTTCATTGTTGATCAAATGAGTTTAATTTCTCCTAATTTAACATTCAGTCTACATGCTTATGTCGTATGCTTCTCAGGCGCTGCTCATGTAAAGGATCAAATATGTAGTGGTCATGGAAACATAGTTACATTTTATATAACACCAAACCAAGATGCGAGTCTAAAACCTTGTGCATTGGTTTAACTATTCTATATTTGATATAATGAAGCATGTCCTCTTGGAATACAACTAATTTAGCATGAATATAAATGATAATAATTTCTTAATAATATTGGCATCCATGTTCAAAATAAATGATGCCTCAACCTTTCTGATAGTTTTACTATTTTTTAATGTCTCTTTTTTCAAGTTTAATGAGATGTGTAAATGTGACACCTTATTAATCTTATCTGCGTTCTATCTAAAACAATCTTTGCAAACTGATTAG
Source organism: Asparagus racemosus (assembly GCA_037177215.1). Classification (NCBI taxonomy): domain Eukaryota; kingdom Viridiplantae; phylum Streptophyta; class Magnoliopsida; order Asparagales; family Asparagaceae; genus Asparagus; species Asparagus racemosus. Next base: position 13,414,688 of record JBAKGM010000412.1, on the reverse strand, counting down.
ACAAAGCGATTCTATTCAGCTATATGAATTCTCTAATATAAATTTGGAATGAATGCTTGTTTGTGTTGAGATTTTTCTTTCTTAACATTCTATAATTGATGTTCGCAAAAATGTTTGCATAGCTCAAAAGATGTACCTTTAAGTTCCAATGTGGTCTACATAGAAATACACATATGCCCTATATCTGTTGGCTCAACTACTTACAAAACTGTTGCTATTCAGTTACTACAAACTTAGTTTTGCACTTAAACTAACTTGTTTGTTTGAACCGACTCATGTGGTTTTATCTACAATGTCCTCATCCCAATAGGTGTTTTCATCCTCTATTACGGAAATGTTTCATGCACAGAGGGACTGATATACAAGAATGTTATGCACAAAACACAGATATGTAATTTTTTTATAACCCCCACAAATTCGTGAAAAGGATGATAGTTACCTACAGTTTATGTGAGTAGAATGTTATTTTAATCATTCTCGAGATAGTATTAGTGACTCTATTTATCTCAAATTTGGAGTTAGTATATTTTTATCTTCTGTACCATCATAATTTTAATTCTTTGTTGATTATCTTTTTCTTTATTCTGTGATATATGCTTATAAATCTTTTGTTTTATGTTATCTTCGACATTGTTTTGCAATCTCCTATAGGGTGTTGCACATTTTGTGACACTTGATATTGCTGATTCCATGTACATACTTATTAAAAGTTGAGCAATAACGATATAAACACTGTTTTCTGGATGCTTTTTTATTGCTCATGTATTCCTCTTTAGTTTTCAGTTTTATTTGTATGCTTTTTTTAGTTTCCAGTTCGATGTCTGCTATTACTAATTCAGAAAGGCCTACTATTTGATATTTACTACAAATAGATCTGTCATTTTACTTCATTGTACATTATTCCTCTATTAATAGTAGATTTATTATTGGTTAATCTGCATAAAAAAGAAACCTACTTCATGAGACTTTAAAGTTGAGATTCTTTACGACATTAATGTTGATAGTCATAAGCTCATATGTACTAAGTTTAGTTTCTTCTTGACAATGACCAAAGGCGTTGAATCCTCTCCTGACTGGCAGTTGCTGAAGTTCTTCTAATGACTAAAGGCGTTGAATCTAGCTATCAAAATTGTTAAAATCCAAGTTGCCCAAACATATGCAATCTCCCCTCTTCTTATAGGCTAAGAGAGAGTGTTAGTGGGCAATAAATATGGATTAAGTGGACCATTAACTTAGCAAATAATAGGGAGAATCAATTTTATAAAAATAGCTCTTGAAATGGTCAATGGTGGGGTTTGCCTATAACGGTCAAAGGCGAAGCTCGCTGAGCAACACTAGGTGAAGCTTGCTAAGTAGCTTTGGGCAAAATTCATTCCAGCAAACTTCACCAGAACATGGACAACCCATGTTCCTTGGGATGCGGATGATGTGGTTCACGTGGGTCTTTGAGGTAAGTTCACGTGAGGCTTAGGCAAACTTCCCTATTGTTTGGATGGGTTTTGATGTGGACTTGTGCTTAGGCCTACATGAAGTGTTAGCCTATGGGTGTTCACTTCTTGGACTTAGACTGAAATTGAGTATATTTTAACCATCTACAAGACCCTCCCTCCAAAATTTTCAAGATACTGCTTTTGACTTGCAACAGGGATCAAAATGTTTTGGATAACAGCTAGAAGTGTACTATTGAACGTAGCTTGAGTCATCTTGTTTGGGTTGAAACTGATCTTCATTTGACTATTTTGGTTGCCAGAGGTGTACTACTGAACGTGGCTTCCTTCGTCATTGTTTTGTCCTGATTAGATGCTCAGTAGCGTTTGCATTCATTTAATTCTGTGTTTGGAACGAAGCTTACTTGTCCTTAGCTTGAGTCAAAGCATGAGAGAATAGCTCCCAGTAAGCGATATTCGCTTAACTATGAGTTTGGTGAAGTTCACCCAATTTCTAGTGTTTGGGTGAAGTTCGCTAACTGGTGAGGGTCGCCAAGACTGTTGTTTCTAGATATGTGCCTTGATTTGCAGTTAGGATTTCTCTTTGGGGTCAAATATTCAGTGAGATTCACCTGACACCCTAAGATTTAGGCTATTTTTTAGCCTCTTTGTTTGGTCCAACCACATCTGTAAAAAAGTGATTTTTGTTATGGGAAGTTAGATTTTGAGAGCTTATAAATAGCTCCTTCCATTTTCATTCTTTCCTATCTCATTTTGTCCATGCCTAAGTCTTCTCCAACCCAACCGGAGAAGTTCCTTGATAGAGGAGTTGAGATTAATCACCTCCAATAGGAGTTAACCCAAGTGAAGAGCAATTCTACGGAAGAAGTCCGTGTTTTCCGCCTATTGATGGATTTGCTTCAAGCTGAAAAGGCTATGCACGAGCAAACTCTCAAGAACAAGTCAGAAGTATGCGATGAGGTGATCCGTGATAGGGATGAATGGAGTGTAGATGGTTAAAATATATTCTACCCAAGCCAATGTTTAGTTTAGATCCAAGAAGCGAACACCCATAGACTAAACACTTTAAATGGGCCCAAAGTTAAGCCCACAACAGGCTATAGCGAAGCTCGCTCAAAACAAACATGCGAACGTCGCTATCCAGTCCACTTCAGCATAATCCAAACAAGTTAAAAATGGGCCATAAGTTTAGTTATGTGAAGATTGCCATTTGATGTTAGCAAACTTTACCCAAAGAAACCCATGTGGACCACATCACCCACAATCCAAAGAAGATGGCCCACCCATGTTCAAGTGAGCCTTGCTCAAATCCTTCAGCGAACTTCGCTCACGAAGTCATTGGCAAACTTCGCCAATTGAGCATTTTGAGGGCTATTTTTAAGGAGTAACCGCTCTCCCATTATCTCCTGAATTAATGGCCACTTACTCCACTCATGAAGAAGCCATTAACTCTCTCTCTCTCTCTCTCTCTCTCTCTCTCTCTCTCTCTCTCTCT
>JBAKGM010000412.1:13398964-13409002 GCA_037177215.1 Asparagus racemosus | reverse complement strand
TATACTTTATATTTTGAATCCGCAAAATTAGATAAATGAAAAAAATCATCAGAGAAATTTATTTTATCAATGAACAAAATGAAAAAATTTAATGAACTTTATAGTAGAGACGGTCTACTCAAATAGAGGATGTCGCCAAGTTGACCAAAATGGCAACAAGCTCATGGCACCGATCAACAGGATCCTAACCAATTTCGTCTCCCCATAGAGATTCTGGTCAAGTTTAAGTTTCCACCTCTAATCCTAAATATTGATCATCTTGATCTAAAATCTAATTAAAATCCCCAACGAATCGTTAAGTTAACACCACACCTCTGCTTGACTCTAAATGCATTACTACCATCATGTTAACATTACATCTCTGAACAGTTTGCATCCCAGTGATCCGACCGGTTAACATTACACCTCTGCTGCACCATTTCATCGATAGTTTAACATTACACCTCTGTCGACATGCCTTTTTAGATTCAGCCGATTAACACTACACCTTTGTCGATATGTCCTTTAAGATTTGACTGGTTAACACTACACCGCTATCGACATGTGTTTTCAGATTCGACCGATTAACACTACACCCCTGTCAATCTGTCCTGGCTAAAAATTGATTAGTTAACAGTACACTTCTATCAATTTTCTGCTGTTAAGTTAACATTACATTTCTAAACGATAGTCGTCCTTCTGACTCCTTCGAACCCTGCTGGTTAACATTACACCTCTGTCGGTTATTCTATTTGACATGTTAACATCACCCCTCTGTCAAATACCTTTATACTGTAATATTAACATTGCACCTCTTAATAGTACTAACTCAACCGAACTTGATACGTTAACACTACACCTCTATCAGTTTAATTCCATCATTTACCCCCTGGTAAGGATATCAATACAATACGTTAACATTATACCTCTATCGTATATAAATAGCAAAAGTTCTTTTATTATGAAAAGAGCTAATCTATTACAAGAAAATTCTAAAGGGAATATGGATAAAAAGATTGTATGCGAACAATACATTCGGCTATCCTAGAATCCCTAGCTTCAAGAGCGTTCTTCTAGGCTCTCTCCCTCAGAGTCTTAGGATCAATAGGATCAGCTTGAACTCAAGTAGCCTCCAGCCTGGTCATCTCAGCTTGAAGTTTAGCAGCTTTGAGATCCCACTCCTTAGCCAACTCGGCCGACTTGAGTTCAAGCTCCTCCTTCTGCTGTTGAGATGCTTCCAACCGAGCTTGAGCTATAGCAATGGCCACCTTGGCCTCATTGTGAGAAGACTCTTCAACCTGACAGTGCTTCACTGAGAGCTGAAGACACTCAAGTTCAGCAATGACATTGACATCAGCTACATGAAGATTTTTCAACTCTTGAAATTGAAGCTCGACCTTGTCAATCATCTTCTTGAACAGTTTAGTACGTATGTTCTTACAATTAACGTCAAAAGGCCGAGTTGGTTCCTTAACAAAGCAAGAGTGCGAGCGGATAAGCCTTTTTGCCTAGCCAAAGCAGATGCGACACTTCGATTGAATAGCTTCATTATGCTCTCAACCAGAGTCTGAATCTCCAGCTCGATTAAATCATCTTGGTCAGGAGATTGTGGAATTTCTGCACGACTAGAAGGACCCGTATGTAGAAACCACCAATGCATCCGTGGTCGTTGAAGAAGTGGTTGGCAAGATTTGCATTTGTTCACTGCCCGATAAGAGGAATGGTGCAAGTGTGGCCAACACGCTGGAAACATCTACTGTGGTAGAAATAACAAATGCGACCTCAGCTGACGGGGCAACGGTTCTCACAACCAATATTGTAGTTTTCATCATGTCTGTAGGAACAACTTCAATAGTGGTAGTTATGACCTCTGGCTCATCAGATGCATCTGCTACTCTGATAGGATCATCTTCAAGTTGAGGCTCAGGACTCAGTGGTACTACCCTTCTGACTCCTGCTAGAATGGGAGAAACTGATGCATCGTCATCTTCATCAGATGACTCAAAAACAACCAATACGTCCCATGTCGCTAAACCAGCTATAGGTGTAGGACTTGCTACTATGTCAATGGTCGGCTTAGGCTCGAGAGCACTAGAAGCACCGTCAAAATTAGTCGCTAGCTCAAACTCGTCACTAGCAGGAACATGTATAGGAGCCACTCCACTTCCGATCTCCAATCTAGGTTCATCATCCGCTAAAAATATGGACAAAATATCAGTTATCAAAGTAAAGAAGCTACGCAAAATCGGTCAGAGAAAAGCCTACGTGGCATATAAGAAGAGCCGCCTACATTGCCCACTAAACCCTCATCATTAGGCTTGGTAAGATAGGTGTCAATGTCGACTTTGTAATTCACATTCTCCTCATCATCTAGATCTTCGTGATTGAAGGGAACGAGCTCTTTGCTTGCATATAGGAAGTGCACGTCAGCCAAGTGCACTTCAAACAACCCAATGCAAAGATATAAGTAATGCTCACCAGAAGGCTCACCTGCAGATTCCCGTGTTGGAATCACAGGAGACTCTTCTTTGATCCTTGAAGAGCCTCTAGGCGCAAGCTCAGGCTTTGAAGGTGCTAAATACTGTTTCTTTGAAGGTAGTTGTGAGAGATGAGCTTGCAATGGTCTCTTTCCTCGAGTCCCCCTTCCTCTACCAAGTGCTCCTCAGCGAACCGTAGACTCAGACAGTTTCCTGATGCTAATGCCAACTGGTCTTTGAGGAGTAGGCTGCTCACTCGGTGCCTCCCAATCTTCATCTTCTGATGCACCTTCCGCTAGAAAGTCTTGAAGTCTAGAAAGCTCTACTCTTTAAGCCTTTCCTGGCTAACTCCCTATACTTTTGGGTGATCTACTGTAAGCCAGTTTTCTTCACCTAAAAATTGAGATTTGGGATGTTCACTCTGCTGTACCATTTGTAGAACCCTAACATCATGTAACAGTTAGATCTGTGATGGGGGAGCATGAATCGGGCTCCTGTAGCCCTAACAGTAAAATGGTACCAAGCACGAGTACCATCTACCAAGCTCCCTATGCGCAAAAATCTTAGATTTAGATTCCTGATGAAAAGCCGGTCATATCCAAACTGATGAGCAAATTAGCAAGGCAAGTATGGCTCGATAGAGCATTCAGTCCCATTCAGCCTAGCAATGAGATGGCTTGGCCTGATGTTGACTTGCCAAGAAGCACTCGTTGGATAAATAAGTAAATCCTTTGGTACCCATGTCATCTTGGGGTTGGTCCCATCGATTAGAGGAAAACAACAGTAGAGGTGATAAAGATCTTTCCTTTGAAGGATTCGATGAATCTCTGCAAGGTACTTGACGGTCCATTTCGAATGCTCATACATCTGAAGTAATGAGACGCCATCTCTACTTGGTGTAGCAGCTAACATCAACGACGAGTAGTGAAAGTGTACCATATCACCCGATATGTGTACGGCAACTCTGCTCTAGGGTTCAGAACCTGATCTCTTAGACTATTATCCTCTTGATTCAGGTACTTGATAGCCAATTCCTTTAGATCATGATGTATGCAACTGACCATTGTTGGAAGATGGGCCAAGTTATACCCAGTAGCGAGCAACATAGCAGGGAGTAACACCTTGATGGAAATGCGATCTTTTGGCTGGGAAGGCACGACAGAGCCCTTTAACCAGATTGAAAGGAATCTTGCAAGCATAGCCAACTCAGATATAGGCTCCTTTGCTTGATGGTGGAAACTTTCAAATTTGTCCCCCGCATGGAACCCGCATTCATCCGATTCGGCAGTATGAAGCACTTGACCTTCTTTGTAAATCTACATCCTAACTTTAGTCTCGGTCGCTGGATTGATTGAATTGACATTCCCTTTCTTAGTAACATTGGGGAATAGATGTTCAGCCCAAGGGACGTGGGTAATAGTAGAATGGTGTCTGGCATTCATGACGACCCTTTGGCAGATAAGGAAGTGGCAAACTAACTATCGTAACACCTCTCTAACATGGGCGATCTCTTTATAAGCATTCAACTCTACATTGGTTGGGAAGAACTCTTCATACGGATGGTCTCCCATCAGCAGTAGCAACACTTCAAACGTTTCATGTAAAGCAATCCCAATGTTGCACTCTGAATTAAAAAAGTGTTGCTATCGACATTATACAGCTCTAAGATACTATACAACACCGGCGCACAAATCTCCACGCTATATTTTGAGGCTCTCTCTATAGAATAGAGCCCCAGTCTTCTTAAACTCCCCTCAAAAGTGATGAGAGTGTAATCTACTAAGCGGGTCTACCTCTGGGTATCCGTTGATCTTAGCCAACTAGGGAATCTAGTATCTTCATTAGGATACTATGTATTGGTCTTTGCAAGTTCATTCTCGAATATGTTCGGGATTACAAGAACTTCATTAATAGGGGCATCCTCATGAACAAAGCCTAGACGCAAACCTATGATGTTGACTCTGTAAAGTACTTCTTGACAGAAATCACCGTCATACTTCAAAGAGCCCACCTTCATGCTATCTTCTTTATTAGTGCGGGTGAAGCGCATTAGGTGAGGCACAGTGAGATGTTGCAAGTATATAAAGGACACTTCACATTCTATTGCCAGTAGATAACAGTGGTGACCTCCGTGACATAATGCCAATACTCCTTCTGCCAATTAAATATGGAGGTGTCATTAGAATTATTGTCCCCAAACAAAAAGTGAGGCTCCTCTGACGTATCCTCTTTGGGAATGGAGAACTTGGCATCTGTGATTATCTCCCTCAAAGTTCAATAGTCTCCCACCTGGATTGCCTCAATCCGTTCTTGGCTACTACTCTCTAGAAATAGAGGAACGTGTCCGTCGAAAGCATGCCTTACTTCAGAGTCATGAGTTCCATCATGCCCAAAGTGGTTGTGACAGTTGACATGCTCCTTTGATAAGTAAACTGCACAAAAGGATGCAAAAATAAGTTAGAAGATGTTGTGCTGACTACATACTGACTCGTCCCAAACATACCAACTTCTCGTCTCGAAGGCCAAGACGAAAGTCGTCACTTTTCATCCCCCCTCGAAAGTGGAGACGAAAGATAGTGATTGGCAAACCTTGCTCAAGTGAAGGTTACTCAAATCAAACTGGTGAACTTTGCTCAAGCAAAGGTCATTCAAAACAAACTGGCAAATATCACATAAGCGAAGTTCGCTAAAGTCAAACAGGCGAACCTCACTCAAGTGAATGTTGCTCAAGTCAGATTGGCGAATCACCCTTAGGCGAAGGTCGCTCAAACTAAATCACGACCCCACCGAAATGAAATTCGCTCTAGAAGTCCAAAAGGCTAACATCAATGAGTTTTGCCTAAGAAGTGAAGCTCGCCACATCAAGCGCCATTAATGGCCGCTGACAGAGCTTCGTCGCCTTTGATAAAAGCTCATAGATAAGACCACTAGCGGTCGTAAAAATTACAACTTTGGCAGATAATAAATTTTTAGTGCCCAAAGGCATTATTTGAAGCTCGATTGAGGCTATATTCTAGTAGATCCGAAGATCACCATGGGTGGGTTCAAAACTTACACACGGTCATCTCCAATTATGCTGGTGTGTCGTTAGCTCTTGGCTGGTGAGGCCCCCTGGCAGCACCTCTTCCCCTTGAGATTGCATGATGAGGAGCCATAAAAGATAGCTCTTGAGACTTTTAATGGGTTTTGAAAATCAAAGTGAAGACGAAAGGAGGTAAACGACTCTATTTATAGACTGACCCTGAACTTCACTGAAGATTTTCACCCTTAGCTTCACTGCAAATGTCGCCCCAAATTTCACCTAGAATCTTGCTTTGAACCACCTTCACCACAATTCAGGCATAGAAATCAAGGATTTAAATTTAAATTCTCATAGTGGTCCCCGCATAACTAAATTTTTGAGCCTCACCTAACCGACTTGTTGACCTTCGCCTAACTGACTATTTCTCAAGTTAAGTGAACGAACTTCACCCCATTCAGTTGAGCACTCAAGTGAACTTCACCAAAATGATATGGCGAATTTCACTACGTCGCCAAATTGAGAAAAATTCTAACTCAATTTATTTGAGACCCTACCTGACGAACTTCAATTCGATTCTTGCCGATAGAAGGAAGCCCGAGCTTCGCTTCCAACAAAACAACTCCATGCAGAGTTCTAGTCAACTGTAGAAGTAAAGTTCATATAGATCAAACACACAAAGAAGGACAATTTTAAGAAAATTTTTTTATTGATCAAATACTCTACTATATAAATGAGACATTTAGACTATCCATTTATAGGGATGATGGGTATTTGTTCCTATCTGCTACTACCCTATACTCCTAACTATGGATAATGTGATGGCTGAGGAACATAAGTGAACTACACTAAGCTATAGCCCTTGTTCCTCTGAGAGCTAAACTTTTCCCTATGTAGAAAAAATAGCTCCTACTTACTCTTCCTTGGACCCTATGCCAAGGGATGAGAAAAAGATGTTAAACAAGAAGTGCCCCCGTTGCTCCGAACTAGAACATGTTAAGAGGAAGAAGCACTTCTTGCAGCCAAAATTCGGCATCGGGCCTGAGACAGCCACATGACGTCTAATTTTGTTTTAGGTTCACATTTGTGAAACCTAATCACTATCGGAGTCCTCACTTGTGGAGCACCAAGGATTTTTCTTTAACCGCCATCTTAGTCATTGAATGGTCTTACACAAAGCATGACACTTGAAACTCCATGCGTCTCTATAACGATTTAACTCGCCCCAAGCCCTCGACTGATTCTCGATGATCTACTTGAGCTTGGCCTTCTTAGTAGATAGCAAGTCCACCAGTCAGTGGAGTATGTGGAGTTCATTCGATTGGTTGCCCCCTACTTGGGCAAGCTCTTGTTGGAGCTATTTTATTTCAGCTCCTCTATTGAGGAGCATCTTTGATCTAAGTGATGAAGACTTAGACATGAAGGAGATGAAGATGAAGAATTTATAAGGGAAATAGCGCTATTTATAACCTTTTCAAATCCAAACCTCTAAAAAAATTTACATCCTTTAAGATTTGATTGGACCGAACAATGAGGCTAAATCTTAGCCTAAAAGTCGATCAAATCTATAGTGAATCTCGTGAAGCTTCAATCAAGAGATCTCAGCCTCCGGTTATAGCGTGAATCCTAAGGAGTAATCTCAATGACCATCGCCAGCTAACGAATGTCGCTAATCGACGAACTTCGCCCACATAGTTCAAAATAAGGCGAATCTCACAGATACCCAGTATCAGCTGAATTTCGCTGATTTCTGAACTTTGCCATAACAGTAGGGCGAGCGAACTTCGTTCCGAACACAGAATTGGATGAGTACAAGTATTATTGAGCTTTCAACACAACTCTATAACAAAGGAAGCTATGTTCAACAGTACACCTCTAATAACTGGTAAGAGATAAATGAAACAAAGTTGTAAGTGCACAGCTATCCAATACACATCATGCAATGTTTCCGTCGCACTTAAAGTTAGCTTTTTCGGAATATAAAGTTACTTTCTTAACATTCAGAATTATTTTATCTACCAATAGATTACATTGGACCGTGCCATCATGACTAATTATAAATTATAAATTCATTTTTTAAAAATATTGTGTATGATAGAGATGGTCATATTATTTAAATTTTAAAATAATAAATGTTTAAGTCTTATTTGTTGGAATTTAATGCTTTACCAAAATTATGATTTTTTAAGTTCATTCATTTAAACATAATAATTAACATATGACAAATATTTGACATTCTTCTTGAGAGAGAGTTATTGAATCAATAAGATATGACCGTATTTAGCACGGCGAAACGATAAGATATGACCGTGATTAGCACGGACTACAAGACTAGTATGGAATATAAAGTGTACAACTACATACTAAATTGATCCAAACCTCTCATCTCAAAGCAATCCATGCGTCAAAACAAGTCGGTTCTTGAATAATTGTTTAAGACTGAGGTCTCCATTGAGTGACAAATTGCAAATGGAAACATGCAGATAAACACGCGTAAACGTGCCACCTAGCTTTTGAACAAATACGTACTCTTGACATTTGTACATATCTGATTTCATCCACCGATCAAGAACAAAATCACCAATTCTTCAACACAAGCAAATTCAGAGCTCACCAAATCCCCATTCTTCTCTAAAAATGGCATCAACCATTACACTCGTTTTCATTCTAGCGCTAACAATCAATGTCAGCCTCCTAGCTGCAGATATTCAAAGCTTTATCAATTGCCTCTCAAGACGAACACCCACTCATCTCATCTCTCAACCGACCTCCTCCTCCTTCTCCTCCCTCCTCCGCTCCACAACCCGAAACCTCCGCTTCGCAAACCCGCAAACCCGACAGCCGGTAATCATCATCACCCCAACACAAGAATCCCACATCCAGTCCTCAGTCCTCTGCTGCAAGAACCACGGCCTCCAGCTCCGCATTCGCAGTGGGGGCCACGACTACGAGGGACTGTCCTACCGCTCCGTCAGCAATCACGCCTTCGCCATTCTTGATCTCGTCAATTTGAAGTCTATTAGTTTGCGCGAAAACACTGCTTGGGTGGATTCTGGCGCGACTTTAGGCGAATTATACTATAAGATTGCGAAAAATAGTAATGTGTTTGGATTTCCTGCAGGAATTTGTCCGAGTGTCGGTGTCGGTGGACATTTTGGTGGTGGGGGATTTGGGACTTTGTTGAGAAAATTTGGACTTGCCGCAGATAATGTTGTTGATGCTAAGTTGGTGAATGTGGATGGTGAGATTTTGGATAGAGAATCCATGGGTGAGGATTTGTTCTGGGCTATTAGAGGAGGAGGAGGAGGGAGCTTTGGTGTCGTAATTTCATGGAAAATCAATCTTGTTCCTGTTCCATCAACTGTCTCTGTGTTCAATATTCAGAAAAGTTTGGATCAAAACGCAGTTGGATTAATTAACATGTGGCAATATAAAGCTCCCCAACTACCTGAAGAACTATTCATCAGGGCTGTGGTGCAAAAGGGTCATCAAGGAAATGAAGCTGAAGCTCACTTCAGTTCATTGTTCCTCGGGAGCTGCGACGAATTGGCGAAGTTGATGGAGGAGAGATTTGCAGAGCTGGGGTTTGAGAGAGATCAATGCAACGAAATGAACTGGATAGGGTCAGCCATGCATTTTGCTGGATTGAACAATGGAGAGCCAGTAGAGGCTTTATTGGACAAAAGCTCAGAGCCTAAGTTTTTCAAGGCTAAATCAGATTATGTGTCTGACCCAATTCCTGAAAATTGTTGGGAAAATGTGTGGAAATATTTTTCCGAGGAAAGTGCAGGGATTTTGATCATGGAGCCTCACGGTGGGAAGATGAGTTGCATATCAGAGTCAGACACCCCATATCCACATCGAGAAGGAAATTTATATAATCTACAGTATTTTGTGGATTGGACTGATAATGGAGAGGATGCATCAAAAAAGCACATAGATTGGATTACAAGGGTTTATAATGAGATGGGCCCTTATGTTTCTAAAGACCCCAGAGCCTCGTATGTCAGCTATAGGGATCTTGATTTGGGGGCTAATGTTTATGAGGGTAATGTGAGTAGCTACTCAAATGCTAAGGTTTGGGGTGTGAAGTATTTTAAGGATAATTTTGAGAGGTTGGCGAGAGTTAAGGGAAGAGTTGATCCTAGTGATTTTTTTAGAAATGAACAAAGCATTCCGCCTCTTGTTGAAGGGGAAATGATGTCTACGGGTGAGCTTGAGAGGCCAAGAAATCAAGCTTGGCTAACATTCTTCTTGTTTGATATGTTTAGATGGTATTAGAGATTAATATACTCTTGCTTGAGAGAGAGATATAATTCTTCAAGCATATTGTATCATGTCAGTATTGGTGTAAATTTTCAGTTGTATTCTATTAGGCAAAAAAAAAAAAATATTGGTATAAGTTGATATGAATTATAAAGAACTATTTTTTACATTCTCATGTCGTGTGCATGTCTATGTCCTTAGTCGGTAATTTTTTGATGTAGGATAATATAGATTCAATAATCAAAATCAAAATAAAAAATCAAAATCATTAATAAATTCAGAAAAATCAAAACCAAA
>JBAKGM010000412.1:13371585-13381990 GCA_037177215.1 Asparagus racemosus | reverse complement strand
CAAATCAAAACAAACAAGTTTTTAAAGCTACAAATAGTTCATAATTGTTTAACATCCATAGAGCAAATCCATAATAACATAAAAGCTAAGATAACTAGAATCAATCTTCATCGGCATCGAAAGTAGGATTATCCTCCTCATCCGACTCCGTGAATAATGCATCCATCTCTTCTTCCTCATCATCTTCCATCGGCTCCTTTCCCTTCGATGAAGATGATCCTGACTTCTTTCTTTTATACATTTGCAACCTTCCACTCTTTCTCTTGGGTTAGCTCCCGAAACATCTCCAACTTGCTTAAAAGTCAAACACTCTTCCGGGAATACTTCATCATCACTATCATTCCCCTCCTCACCTAACAACCATTCGGAAACCCTTTCCACATCATCGTAAGCGGATAAATGATCTCTATCTACAACGGCATGTTTGTTCTTCAACTTTGCATTGAACTTGACAAAGACTAAGTCATGGAGTTTTTTATGAGTTAGTCTATTCCTCTTCTTGGTATGAATCTACAAAATAGAATCATGAATTAGCACAAAAAACTAGTCATCAAATGGCAATACAAGCCTACAAGATTATTAAAATTTAAGAAATAATATTACCATCTCAAATGTACTCCAATTTCTTTCACAAGCTGAGGAGTTAGTTGTCAAGCCCAAAATCTTCATTGCCATCTTCCTCAACTCGGGAGTATCATTTCATAAAGCCTCCACCAAGTAATTAGTCAATTCATAATTGAAAAATTTTAGCAACTTACAAATTTAGAAAAGAGGTCAATGAATTAATTTGAATGAAATATAAATTTACCCGGTCAATCACCCTTAGTAGCTCGTCGCCTCGCAAATTGATCCCCAAATGACCCTCGGCGTTCCTGATAATAAGGTATTTGATCTCCAATCTTTGTGAAAGTCGCATGGTCATCGGGATAGAGACTATGCATACACTCCACCACGGCTTTCATGAAGCTTCAATCACCTTCAATCTTTGTGTAAGCTGGGTAATAGAAATAAGGATTCAAAAAGTAGCCCACTTTATGTATTCCACTAAGATTCTTTTTAAATCTCGGTTCAATCATTTTCAATATGGGATTGTACTTCTCATCATTCCCAAGGGCCACTTTCAACTCCTTCATAGCCACCAACATGTCTCCATATATAAATCCCATAAAACTGATTTTATCACCATCATGTCCCCAATTGCTTAGAAAGTGTATATGGCAGTGGAGAGTTGTTTCCACATTAAAAAGTAAAACATGCGGTGATAATTTCAGCTCTCAGTTGCTTGGGAGTTTTTTTATTTCAATTTTATTTCAACAACTTGGTACGAATTCAAGAGAGGCAGCAAACAGTTAAGTATCTCCTATGCATTAGAATTTAAATTTGTTACATGTCAATTATATAATTCAATTACTAACTTAAAATCAATTTTCAAGAGGTAGGCTTACCTTATTGATTTTGGGAAATAAGAAAAACGATTCAATCAAGAGGTAGGCCTTTTGCTTAGTGCAAACGACTGATACGGTTCCAAGTCCTGGTGAGTCTTCTTCATCTGATGATCTTGCCATTCTACTCCGAAAGGGTACTTGTAATTGTACACGACATCCAATTTCATCACATTCTCGCATTTGTCTGGCTCTTATCGTACTTTTGTTACATCCTTGGATTCTTACCAAATTCCTCAGTCTTTGTCAGAAGTTCTGTCTCATCCAAGTTGGCGAGCAGCTATGTAGGAAGAAATGCAAGCATTAGAAGACAATCAGACATGGGGGCTTGTGGACCTTCCTGCTGGAAAGAAGATAGTTGGGTGCAAGTGGGTCTTTACAATCAAACTAAATCCAGATGGCTCGCTCTCACGACTGAAAGCTCGTCTAGTTGCTAAGGGATATTCTCAAACCTATGATATCGATTACATAGAGACTTTCTCTCCCGTCGCTAAGATGACATCTGTTCGTCTTTTTTTGTATCTCTTGCTGCTCAGTATGACTAGCCTCTGTATCAGCTTGATGTGAAGAATGCGTTTTTGCATGGGATGCTCGAGGAGGAGGTATGCATGGAGCAACCTCCTGGGTTTGTCACTCAGGGGGAATATGGCAAGGTCTGTCGACTGAAGAAGGCATTGTACAGCCTTAAACAACCTCCACGTGCATGGTTTAGTAAATTTGCAGCTGTGCTTCAAGAATTTGGTCTCCAACGTAGCTCAGGTGATTATTCTGTGTTCTTTCAAAATCATGCAGGGAAGAGGATTCTACTACTGGTGTGTGTTGATGACATTGTTATTACAGGAGATGATGCAGCAGGGATTTATGCTTTGAAGAAGTTTATACAACAGCGCTTCCAAACTAAAGATCTGGAAGATTTTCACTATTTTTTGGGAATTGAAATAGCCAGATCTACCAAAGGGATTTTCATGTACCAGACGAAATACACATTGGATGTGCTATCTGAAGTAGGGCTTCGTGGATGCAAACTAGTAGATGCACCAATGGATTCCAATCACAAACTAATGCCAGGACAGGGGAGCTACTGTGATCAGACCAGATATTGCATATTCAGTGAGTGTGGTAAGTCAGTTTATGGCAGAACCGCGGACAACACACTTTGATGCAGTCATGAGAATTCTTCGATATTTGAAGAGTGCTCCTGGAAGAGAAATGTTATATTTTAATTCTGGACATTTGAGAGTAGCAGGATTCTCAGATGTTGATTGGGTTGGATCTCCTGTTGATAGAAGATTAACTACAGGCTATTGTGTGTTTGTGAGAGGAAACTTGGTCTCATAGAAAAGCAAGAAGCAAGCTGTTGTGTCAAGATCAAGTGCAGAATTGGAGTATCATGCCATGGCTGATGTCACTTGTGAAATGAGTTGGATACAACGACTATTAAAGGAGTTGGGATGTGATCCTACATCTCCCACGCGGTTATACTGTGATAACCAGGTAGCATTTCATATTGCAAACAATCCAGTCTTTAACGAGAGGACTAAACATATTGAAGTGGATTGTAATATTGTGCGTAACCAAGTTGTGGAGCAGAAGAATATTGAGACTCGACATGTTACTTCAGGAGATCAGCTAGCAGATATTCTCACCAAGTCATTAGGAGAACCACGTGTGCAATTCATCTGTAACAAACTGGGCATGTATGATATATATGCTCCAGCTTGAGGGGGAGTGTTAAGGAATATTATAGAGATCTATTAGATTAGTAATAATATATTAGGAATATGTGATTGAGAGATATTCGGGATGTGATTGGATATGATTTTATATCATACCTATTATGTAATCCTCCTAACCTCTATTTAAGAGAGATCAGGGTTAGATGAATAATATCTTTGTACTATCTATTTATCAACAATACTCAAATAGGCTTGATGGTAGCAGTACTGCAGAATGATTCCAGTAGATAATTCTAAATGGAAAACCACCTTGTGTGAGACCGCTTACATTCAATATTCATGAATATGTTATCATTTGTTCGGTTACCAGTACCCACCAAAGCACCACCTGTGCCTTTCAATGCTGGTAGCAAAATTGGGCTTGTGAAGGGATTGGGACAGTGATAAGATTACAAATGCATCTAGAATTTTGGGCTAAGTAGCATTTTTTAGCGAGAAGTTCTTGGGAAATCGCATGAAGAACTATAGACTTAAAGAGACATTGGATGACGGTTTCTAATTTATATTCAAGTTGATTTGTAGATACACAATATCTATTATTTATCCCTCTACCTAGCAAGAGAAGCACATGCCACAAAATCAAGCTCCTCAGAAGAATATGAAAATGTGTAGGTTGAAGTCCGGGTTTGCTCAACCATCCATGCTGCTAAATTAGGGATTTGTATTGAAATATTTGTTTTCAATCTAAATGATATATGTTTGAAATTAAGTTATATTGTCCATGCTGATTGTAATCATGTATGATGCATCATATATTCAAATTGAATGTAAAACCAGACCACATTCTTAGTTGTAAATGTTATTTCACAAATTGATCCCTCTCTATATTTAATTTGGTCATCTATGCTTTTACAGGTGTTTGTGAGACCTGCTGGAAGTTATGTGATGGACCAGTTAGAATTACGCGGAGTTACTTTCTATCCAGGAATTGATATGTCTGAAAATGCAGACTGTGTAATATTAGTTGGTAATTTTTCTTTAGCAGCAGGTTTGCATGCAGCTGAAACTTCTCTTTCCAAGCAGCAAGTATGTGTGCAGCCATTGTTATCTATGATTCATATTGATTAATGTTGTTTTTCCCCTAATATTGACATGGGCTGTAGGTGGAATTTGTATCAGAATATGGAGCTGTGGTTCTTCCAATGGTTAGACATCCTTTTGTTGTGGGATTTGTAATTGCCGAGCTTCCAAGGTTGGAGACTGAAGTATGTGAAAATGCTCCAAATGGCGAACAACATCAACCGTTCTATTCAAAGAAAGATGAATCCCCCAGGTTGCCTCCATATGTAGACAAAATAATGCCCGAAATTCAGGCTGTCAATGAGGAACCAAATAAAAATTATGCTCATTTTTCACTTGAACAAAAGTCCATAGCTATTATGATATCTCGCTCTTTGGCTATGGCTTATGTCATGGATCAGGTAGCTGCTTCTTACAATCTTTTCCAACTTTACTGTATGACATTTTGTTCACCTTAATACTTGAACCATGTTTTACTGATCCTTCATCATTAACTTGTTAAATATTGAATATACTCAACAGAGTTTATAATTTGTAGCTTTATGATAGTCTATGAGCAGATAATGTAAGATTTTACTCCTTTCTGAGAAGGATAATCAATAAAGACGTTGTGTAGAACAAGGAAAATTATGGACAAGAAGGTGGATTAAAGAAGTAAGGAGAAAATCAATCAACCAAGATTAAGAAAATAAGAAATTAAATATCAGATCTTAATTATACCTCACTTACCATGCATGAAAACAGTGCATATACATCATATATGTGTATGACAATCAACACAAGGGAAAAAGATAGAACATCTATACTTGGAAGAAGTTACAATGAGCCAAGAACGTACAAAAATGCATGCACAGAAATCAAGGTTTTAAATGTCAGAAATCAGGGAAATATCGGACGGTCAAAATCCATATCTGATTTTCAGGGAAATATCGGTGATATGTAGTAAGTATCAGAGTGCCATACCAAATGATGTGCATACATAGTATAATGTCCTAAAATACAATCTAAAAATACTTAATGAAACTTAAGCAAAAGTAATGTAAATAATATATATTTAGAATCAATAGTCAATTGTAGATACTTACTTAGGCATACTAGGATTTTGCTAAAGAACTTCATGATGAAAATTTTGCTAAAAACAAAGAAAATTTGCAGAACCATATTGTTCTGCATCAAGCTATATAAAAAGATATATCATCTAATGTGTCGGCTTATATATCTGCTTTGTCGGGATATATCACCCAAAAATTACCAAAAAGCAGTAAAGAATATTAAGGCCATATCGTTTTGCGGTAAGCCTAGTAAAAGGATATATCGACCAATATATCGGGCTATATAGGGGATATTTAAACCAATGACGAGAACGGAAAGAAGGAAAATACTAATAACCGTTAAATTATCTTAAGTAAAAAAAATGAATAATAAATGCCATGAGGTAAAAAGTCAAATAATTAAACAGAAGCTAGAAACCCAATATCACCCAAAAGAAGCTAGTGCCCTAGAATAATCTTTCTTAAGAGAATAATCTCTTAAGAAGCAAATGACCCAGAATAATCTTCTTAAGAAAGCGTCGAGATTTTCATATTAATGTTTTAGCCTTATATTAAGTTAATTAATATAAACGTCCTGAAATCAGGAGACTGAACCTTAAATTTGAAGGCAATGGTAAATGTTGGTGATCACACTGTGCTTTCAATAGATCGATGTGGTCAAAAACCAATTCAGCCAAACAGACAGATTATGATATTCTGGTGAATTTGTAAGATAAAAATGATAGCATTAATTAGTGAATGAGGACCAACAAATATTTGCTGGTGCAAACAATAGTTAACATGGATAAAATGTGGTCTTTGTACCAACAACGGGCTAAAAACCAGTCAAGCCAATTGTTTCCTTAAAATAGGTACGTCCAAACTATAAGTTTTGCCTCGTAATACATTCTCAAAGAAGCAAGGAGACTGCTCGGCAGACTAATTTTTCTATATTCTTATTTTTTCACTTACCTTGTATTCATCTTCTTTATTAGCCATCCTCTTTTTCCTCTATACTTTTTTTTTAAACCTTTTTCCACCATTTTTAGACTAGCAGTAAAGTTTATTTGTGTCATGCTTCAGTTGCAACTCCTAGTTGTTGTAGTCAAACTTCTGGCTAGGTGGTAGGTCAATAATCAACTATGTATTCTGCTTTGAGATTGGGGTTAACCTTTTCATCTTAGATCTATTCTGCTTGTGTGGGAAAGCCAATCCCAAAATTTGTAGTAATATATTCTAGCTAATAACGCAGATGATGAACCCATTCAACTTAAGTGAGGCGTGTCATATGCATGTCAGGTAAGCTTCGGAAATATTTAAATATTGCTTGAATAAAATATTAAAATATTTTAAGATCAACTGTGAAATGAAAAGACTAGCTCAACTTTTGTTTTTTGTTTTTTGTTTTTTTTTTTTGAGGAATGCTCAAGATTTGGTTAAGCTACATAATATTGAGTGCCTTGTATAATACACCAAACACATGACCAAGAGTTTCTAATGATCAGAGGCAAATGTAAGAACAAATAGATAAATGTCACTGTATTATGAGCACTAAAGTCACAGGGAGAAGATATGTGCTGCGCATTGTCAAAATTTGCGCCGGTTGGGGAGTGGAAATTCGAATTGGTGGATGCCCCAATAAAGTGAAGATAGGATATAACTCGGGGAGAAGAAAGGCTGATTAGGGAGAACAAGTCCGAAAGGCACAAATGGTGACAAGTAGCATGGATTATTATCTAATTGCTTTGCCCAATAAATACATGAATCTCGATAAAAAACTACATACAACTCTCCTTCCTTTGTTGTAGACATCTTGTACACTTGTATTTTCACATGGGTAAAGAGCACATAGGGTGGCAGGTTGGAAATTTGACTACAAAATGCATGAGAGCTGCTCTAATATTAGCCCCTTATCATGAGAATGAGATCAGTTTCCATATATAAGGCTCTAATAAAACCTACAACTTTTGTAGCTTACCAACGAGGAATGAAGAAAATCATGGATAAAAGTTAACGTCCTGAGATGTATGCCTTGAGAGGGATGCTCTATAGACTGAACTGAAAGAGAATCGGGTCTAGCACTAGATGAATTCCTAACTGTTAATCAAAATGTTTCTTTCTTTCTGCCAACATTTCTTATACTCGTTTTCTATAGTCAGATATATCTTTAAGTTGCTCTAAGTTCCCTAAAACTGAATTTTAATCCATAAGATTTTAATACCTTCCTATGGTCTTTAGCTAGCTAGTAATCAGGTATAGTTTGCTGACTTGAGTTGTTCTTGTATGAGCTTGGAGCATATTCCGACTTCTTCTTGTTTGATATAACATCTAAGGCTCAGTCTATTTGACCACCTTGGAATTGGTGTTATCTTGAGGTAGGACAAAATGCTAATTCATCATTAGCCCATATTTGTTTCTTCATCATCTGAACAATAGAGTTCACAAGAATAACTTTATTGTGCTATTGTTGGTAAGACTTCAGTAACTCAGGCAAGGCATCAAAGCTTATACCCATCAATCCACAGACCCTCTGTGTCTAACAATTCTCTCCGACAAACAATAAAATGCTAGAGCCCACATCTGAAAAGCTACATACCAATCATTCAGGATAGCGGTCGAAGTGCATGATACTTGATTGAAAGTGGAAAATTAGGACATTGTAGATGATTTAAGGAAGACAAAATAACAACTAGGGTAGACAAACGGAACTCAGCCCTCAATTCAGACAATAGTAGCACTCTCGGATTAAGGAAAAACTGAAACTAAAGTGCAAGAGCTATAGTATTTATAGTCTAACATAGAGTTCAACTGACACTCTTTAGTTCATGGTTTCATTCGCCACTTAATAAGAAAAATAAAGACAGAATACATCTTATTCAAACTTTAACTCCTCTTAAACTTGAATTCTAGTAAAATATAATTATAATTTAGAAATAACCAAATTAAAGTTCTAATCCTTATTAAACTTTATATAATATATAAATCCTATCTAATTTAAAACAGACTTTTAAATAGTCACAAGGACGTTTTCCACGCTTCAGTGTTTCTTCCTTAGCAATTGGATCTGCAAAACTCTCCCCCTTTTAAAGGAGACATAATGCCTGCAATGTTAGACACTAGGCTTCTCACAGGCTTATGGAGCCAAATTTATGAGGTAAAATATGAAGTCTAGTGATTGTTTGATCGAAAGACTGCAGATCGAGAAAAAGCCTATTAAAAGGAGAAATACTTATAGCAGATAATACTGCAAGGCTATGATAAGCTTCTATAGCTAGCGCATCCCCTGAACTATACATATGTTGTGTGCAACTGAACATGAAGAACCTGACCAATAGTTGCAAGAAGACAGATGACTCTATAAATAGTGATATTGAGGGGGTCACAAAGTCAATCTCATCGGTCTCATATTTCATTGGAGCCAAACTTTCTACCAATTCACATTGTGTAGTATCATCGATCTCTGCACATTGTCTATTTTGATTGTTGAAGTATCAGGCTCCATGTCACCTTGCAGTATCTCTTCAAGTAATGGATGAAACTCTGGAAATATTCAATAACTCATTTCTTCGAACTGTTGGGGTCATCTTTGGCTTCTTTGTACCTTTTAAAGACATGCTTGGAGCTCTAAACATTGTTGACCAGTCAACTCTGCAAAATCTTCACAAGATATTTTCAAAGTAAGCTCATTGCCTATCATGGAAGAAGAAATTCATCTCAGATGGGTAGTGTATTATACCTAATTTTTCTTTTTCTTTTTCTTTTTCTTCTTTTTGTACAAAAACTAGTAGGAAGAGCAGAAGATGTGGTAATGAAGTTGAAGATGATTTAGTTTTCTATATGGACTAGAAATTTGACACATGCAAATGCATGTGCTAGTTAAAAAATATTTTGTATTTTTTAATGTAAAAAATAAATTTATCCTATTTATATTGAACGTGTGAATTTATAGTGGATGTAGAAAGGGTGAGGATTAGATGATTTTTCTATGAGAAATTGTCTTTTTATCATTATTATTTGACCTTGGTATTTTGTTCTTCTAAATTTTCTTATATATAATAATAATAGTGTAGATATATCAAAGAAACTTGACACTTTTCCAAAAAAAAAAATCATCACTTTTACTTTGTCTCGTTTATAAAATGAAGTACAATAGATATGTGGCTTCTAATATTATTTTCAAGTCATTGAATAGTCTAGAATGTTCTTAAAGAAAGAGAAAAGTAAGGTAAGGAAAAAGAAAGAGAAAAATCTTCTTTACAAAATTACCTTTTTACCCATTGAATTACTATGGAAATGAGGACATGTCCACCCCTCATCCAAATTTTTGACTCCTATACTTGGTTTTTTATATAGTAGTATAGAATCTATAGATTTGGATTTTGATGATATGGACTTTTGATCACTGAAATCTTAAAGTTGATGCTCATTTGGTATTGATGTTGTATCTTTATTGGGTTGGATCAATTGTTACGCTATGATGTCAAAGTATGGTATAGAACAAAAGGAAATTATGAAGATGATGGTGTAGAGGAGAGAAAATCAGGAAGAAGAAAATTGATCAAACAAGATCAACCAGTAGCAACGAACTATCAAATCTTGTCATAAAGAAAAGGCTTCATTGCACTTAAATACCCTATTGTTTCCCTACTTTGCACTTATATACCCACACTTGTTTTCTACTGCACTTATATACCCTAAAGGTTTTAAAATTTGCACTTTAATACCCTCACTTATGCAAACAAGAAAATGCTCCCTTGAAAATTTTCATTGGGCAGTCACATTCTAATCTTAGAACATTTTAATGCTTAATATTTGTTAATTTAATAATAGACCTATCAAAATCCTATTTGAAAATAGAATTATGGCAGGTTTAAAATAGGGTTATAGTAGTTTAACCTTAACTTTGACAAAAATTAAGGGTTAAAGGGTTCTAAAATTAGCGTGTAAGTATCACATGAGAATATTTGCATAAGTTGGGGTGTTAAAATGCAAATTTAAAAACTTTAGAGTATATAAGTGCAACCAAAAACAAGTGAGGGATATACGTGCAGAGTAGGGGAAACTATAGGGTACTTGAGTGCAGTTAAGCCTAAAGAAAATCTGAGTTTTGTAGTTACAATGTATATATGTGTGTGTGTGTGTGTGTGTGTGTGTGTGTGTGTGTGTGTGTACATAC